>JAJEJH010001366.1:0-29039 GCA_026122585.1 Anacardium occidentale
TGGGAATGTCTTCTCCTCGGAATCTGATGACTCTCAAACTGAGGAGGAGTAACTCTGTCTGGCTCTGTAACATTACCCACTCCAGCTTGCTGGAGGCTTTCTCTAACTACATCCCCAATCATCTCTCTCAACTGCTCAGGTCTCATCGACACATGAGAGGTACTCTGAGATCGCCGCCTATCACTAACACTCATAGGGTGGGCGGGTGAACTACTGTCTGTCCCATCTAGACATCTAGGGATATACTCTTCTCTATCTATAGCATCACAACAAACCAGGGGTTAGAAACACATAACACAATCAAAGCTGGAAAATAATTACCTGCCTGTGCTGTGAGGAGGGTCTGGACGACGGCTGTGAAGGAGAGAAAAACACCACACACTTACAACTTTTGCTCTGATACCAACAAATGTAGGACCCGCCGCCACGAGTACCCCTGCTGCCGAATAATAACAATATCTGGGGAGCTTTTTATTAATCATCTGAAAATCTGGGTACCCGCGACGGGAATCCTACGAAAAATAAAATCTTACACTGTACACTGTAAACACGCGGAAGCTTTTATTAATATACATCATCACAGAAATATATGCAATATCTGTTCTGTACAATGGCCCACTGGCCTACATCATATACATATATTGTACATCTGGATACAAAACATGTACAACCATGACCACACAGGTCCAAAACTGATACACACTAATCGAGGTGTGTGTGCGTGCCTTCTCCGTCAGCCTCGATCCAACTGCTCCTCGAACCTAGCACGAACACCTGCACAACTGGAAGAAGGAAGGGGATGAGTGATAAAGATCACCCAGTAAGCGCTCCTTACTTCCCTCAATACCCAAGCAAGCACAAACAATCATATAAAATCAACATACCTGGGCCTTGGCCCTAACCATACATCTATGCGCTTGCTGGTATCTGAAAACGGATCATCTGGATCGCATTTATTCATTATTATCATATGGATGCACGTCATGATGTATATGTCATGTCATGCTAACTGAAAACACTGGATGCATGCATCTGAATACCTCTCTCTGTGTACCCTCGGGTACCTGCTGTGCTGATCAGACTGGGTAATACAGGGATTCGACATCCTGGCCATGTGGGTTAACCATTCTAGCGACTGGCTAGAAAGCTGAATCTGAATACTGTACTGCTACGATCTGACTAGTGTCAGAGAGCTGAAACTGAAATACTGTTGAATCATCTGACTGGTGTCAGGAACTGAATCTGAAACACTGCTGAGCGTTCTGACTGGTGTCAGAAGGCTGATTCCCACAGATGCCCCCTCGTATTCGCCCTATACTCTTACCCGTACATCGGGTTCTGAATACTACTGAATTCAGATTCCCTGATCCTCTCTGAAACTACATGTCATGTCATGATATGCACATGCAGTTTATTAACTGATTACATGCTCAGCTGATGCTTATCTGAAGCCAATTAGCCTTTATTCTGAATTCGCATGCTTAATTTCTCATTTAATAATCATTTTTCTGAAATTTTGCTGATGCACGGGCGTGCACCCTGACGCACGGGACCGTGCGCCTGGTCGTGCAAGCTACTGGAATTTACTATTTATTGTCACTGAAAATGCCTATGCACGGGCGTGCGTATGCGGACACACGGGCATGCGTGCACATTTTCTGGCCGTGCATAAGTCGTGCACACGGGCGTGCATTTGGAGAAACACAGGCTCACGGCCGTGCCATGCTGGCGCACGGGCATGCGTTTGGTTCTTCAACAAAGCACCGCTCAGAACATGCACATAACGACCAACCAAAACACATCCAATTGCAATCACGCTTCAAATATGCATTCCCAGCATCCCAAACAACATCATTCAAGCATCATATCTCACATGCATCAAGCCATATGGTTTCTACCATGGTAATATCAACATTCTCTCACTAAAGCCATACATACACACATGCAAGCTTCATGAGTGGAAATTCATCATCACAATCCACATGCAAGGCCATACAAACATCATGGAGCATATATAACATTCATCCATAGCAATCAAAGCTCACAAACATGCTGGGAAAGGCGAGAAGAAGTGAAGAACACTTACCTCTCTCCATGCTTCGGGAAACTTCACAAATCTCTAATCTCTTGGCTCTCTAATCGGATTGGGAGCTTCTTGCAGCTGGATTCCCTCTCTAGGAACAGGAGGAGCTGAAATTGAAGAGAGAAAATGGCTAAAAGAAACTTGGGTGAGAAAAGAAATGACATTTCTCTCGGCTCTCACTTAAATACCATGCCACGCACGGGCGTGCACCAAGGAAAATGAACTTAATTCATTTCCCGCTCACTCGCCTAATCGAATCCTTCCGAAAGGATTCCAACGGAAACCGCATGGCTCCGAAAACTTACCAACTCGCCCCTGAACTTAACCAGACTCCCAATCTCTCTCTGAATCTCGATTCTAACCCCGAAACTCTAACCGAAAAGGCTTTCGGATCTAGGATGCTACACCTTTGATGCTTCATCCAGAGAAAATTTTCTATTACACGTAGCAATTATGTGGACCATAAATGATTTTCCAACTTAGGGTAATTTATCTAGTTAGAATACTCACAGTTGTTTTACATGTCCTTGTTATAATACAGAGACTGACTTTAAGAAACTAAGGAAGAAGTTTTGTTTTATAAGGTATTGATGTTTTTTGGAAATCCATCATAAGTTTTGATTTGACATAAAATCATTTGATGGAAACCGAATTGAGATTTAATTCAATTTGACCATCTGGGTTAGACATATTAGATCAATTAAAAGATATCAAGTTCACATACTTGAAGATGCACAAAAAAGTCATAGGGGTCAAACCAAAAATATGAAAAAAAAAAAAAATTTCTTCCAATTACTTTAGTGGTAGCTCTATTTAAAAAGAAATAACTTTGATATGATGCATATAGAGAAGTGAACTATTTAACTTTTTTTGGGCTTTATGTGCTAATTTGCTTCGGATTCATGATCTTGAGCAACTTGAAGTGAAGATTGTATAAACACTTTGCAAGATGGAAAAGATATTACCACTAGCATTTTTCACAATAATGGTGCATTTGTTATTTTCATTTAGTAGCAAAAACATGGATGTATCCAATCGAAAGGCAATTAACACAAATAAATAAACTTTTTATTCTACTAATGCAAATAATCTAACAAGTTATTATTCTTTAAGGTACTATACCCTTTAAATCGAACATCCGGAATAAAGTATGTCCAAAGGAGCTAAAGCGTACCTTGCCATAGAGTGTTTGCCATTTTGCTCTCAATAACTAGATGATGACAAATAAAGTTAGAGAAAAAAAATGATAGGGTCAAGATCATTCCCATTCACAGATGTTGGACAACTATATGGCAGTGTCTAAAGTTTCATAATGAATGAAAATATGAGTACAAGTATAATGTTATGTCTTTTTTCAACTGTGATTCGAATATAGTTCAAAGTTGTAGAGAGTAAGTATTGAATGATGAACATATTCATATACATATTTAAATCACTTTGTGATGAAATTTGATTAATATGTTCATAAATTGCAAAGAACATTTATGAGTTATTAAAAGACTTTATCGTCGATAACGTCTAACTCAGCACGAGATAAACCACTTACATGACGAATTTTTTCATGAATGGTTCAAGGAAAAGGTAAGTAAAGTGGAATTTTAACAATATATATATATATATATATATATATATATATATATATATATATATATATAACTATTTACATATATTTATTCTAAGACATTGAAATTATGTTATTTTTGTTGATTTTAGGTTAAGGATTTGGACATTGTCAATGATGGGCATAGTAATTCTGAAATTAGAGCCCTTGCTCGTGGTTTAAATGATATAACAAAAAAATTTATGATTTTGATCTATATAATGAATATAAATTTTGGACAAAAGAATATAAAAGAGAAGTGAACATGCAAAATTATGGAATTATGATGGTTGCAAGAACTCAGAGTTATGCAACTACTGGTGATTCAAGCTGGTCTTAGGCGATGTGGCATACTATAGTGTATTGATTGATATTATTAAGCTCAATTATTATGATAAATTTAAGATTATGTCATTTAAATGTGACTAAGTTGATGTCACTTATGGTAAAGGGAAAAAACATGTTATACGAGGATTTACACTAATAAATTTTTCTCACCTAATTCACATTAGTAATTATATACTTGATGAACTTTTTGTGTTTGCATCTCAAACTCAACAAGTTATGTTTTTACAAAATTGAAGAGATCAAGAGTGGTTCATTCCTTTGCCAAAATTTATATTATGCTTCTATGTTAATGTTTATTATATTTTTCCATTATATATATATATTGGCATATGAATTTATGAATAAGAAGAAATTTTCATGGTAGGTTATACATTAAAAATGCCAAGGAAAAAAAAACTTATGAATGATAGTTGTTGGTTAATCCTCCCAATATGTTAAAGAATCTAACCAATACAGAAGAACACGACAAACGTAGTTGGTATATGATAACATGTTAGATTGAAATTTATTAAATTTGATTATCAATTAAGATTATCATCTTTTACTTTTAATTTTTTTTGTTATAGATCCTCAACAAAAAATAAAAGGACAAGAACCAACTTTAATGACAGATGTTTGGAATATGAGGAAGGGGGAGAAGGTTATAGTCCAATTTAATGATATAAATCAAGAAGTTAGACCTGAAGCCCCGTGTAATGGCGAGTTTTCTAGGAACTTTAACATGATATATATAATTACTCTTTCTTATTATCCCAAATTGGAGATGAATTACACAGTTTAAGAAAGAGAATGTGCTTGAAATTGTTAAGGTAAGGGCATAGATCTTAATTTAATGGCAAACATTTTTCCAAACAAGGTTTACATATCCTCTCAAAAGTGACAAATGAGCATTACAATCTTTAGGTAAAAAATAAGAAGAATATAAATATAAGCTAAAAGGTAAGTACTTTGAAAAGCACTCAAATGTTGATGACCTTGTCAACAATAAATCTGATCAAATTTCTAGAGATCAATGAATAACACTCATTACATATTAGCATTCAGAATAAGGGAAGGTATAATTACCTATTTTATATATTACAATTATGATAAAACTAGTTTGTTAATAACTAATTTTGTTTTTTCTTGAACAATTGTTATATCTCAGAGATGTAATGGAACAAATAGGTTGACTCGTTCTATTAAAAAAATGCCACATACTAAAGGCATAAAAAGCATTACATGGTTAATAGATGAAATGGTAAGCTGATATGACTATATTAAATAGATGACATATGTATTATATGTAAGTAGTATGGGTTATATGTCTTTTAATGGTAATAAATAGACATCTAGTGGAGAATAGTTATCACAAGTCAATGTATTTATAACAACTCATCGAAGTTGCAGAGATAGAAAACCAATTGATCAGAAATCTGCAAGCAATTGTGAGTTTATTTTTTTATAACTTTATCTATGTTTATGATCAATGAAATGTAGTTGATCAAACATTGTTCTTTCTATTGAGTTTAGGAACTAATTTAAGAGAAGATTAATAAGCTACAAAACTATACTCAAGAATCAAATATGAGTCTTGCTGAGATGGAAGATAATGTATATGCTTAGGTGATAGGACCAAAATGACATGATCGGGTGTGTGGATTAGGATTAGGCCCATACCTCATACGTATAAGGCATCAGAATTATCATCACATCACTTCAAAGACCATTCGAGGGTGGACAATGACACTAGACAAAGAGTAAAAGAAGCAGAAGATCTACTAAGAATAATGAAATAAATGTATAGTAATGATACGAACGTAATTAAATTTCAGTTGTCTTTGACTATGTTGTTTTTAGGCATACCATCATTTGAAAATAATCGGCAACCTAGTGTATAATAATTTTTTTTAAATAAAAATAATTAAATGACAATTAATATATATGTTTTGTCTAATTGTTTGTGATAGGTATCTCATCCATCGAGCAATCATCAGTCTTCAGATGAAAATCAATAAGTTTGTATTTGTTAACATATGAAATAATTTAAATGCTTGCATTATATTAGAAATGTTTATTGTTGAAATCCTACCAATTAGAGGGTTGGTTTATATATTTGCTTGAAATGTTAAAATTATTGTATGACAAAATATGAAATTATTAAGCTGGTAACGCTGGTTGATTATTGAGTGTATAATATGATGTGTATGTCAACTTTGGATGTTTGACTTTGATGAAATTAATGAAACTTTCATACACCAAAAGCATAATATTGTGTTTCTTATGTTAGCATGTCAACTTTCAATGTTTAACTTGGATGAAATGGTTTACACATCTTGAACACAAATTACTATTAATGAAAGCATATTGATGGATGCGAGACATGTTGTAAAATGGTTGGACTCAATGAATCAAAGTTTATAAGATGAGTTGTTAAAATGTAATGCACTTTTATTTTACATGATATTAGTCACATCACGTAACTCAGTTTTGAGTTACTTAAATGGCTATATGGTGGCTTGAAAATAAAATATCAAACTTGGTTGAAATGAAATTAGGTATTTGATAAATTTCTAATCCAGTAAAGTGTGTAAAATTGATCTAGCAAGTGGTGTTAAATGTTTTGCATTCAAATGTCATCTAGAGTTGAGTATCCAAACTGTATAGTCAAATTGATCTAGTAAACTTGAAACTTTAATTGTAAGTACATTATCGGATGAATTATAAAAAATATATGAAATCATTTTAAATGATTGAATTTTGTTATATTCATATTTATGCACTTCTTCTAGTTCATATTTTAAATATTTTAAATATGATATTAAATATTAATGTTGGTTGATTATTGTGTTTCACCTTATTAGGTATAAATTGTTTATTATTTTGTGTTTCATTCTTTAAACATTTTTATTTTTTATTTTTCTAGATAAGAATGTCAGAATTTTGGCTCATGTTATCTAACAAGTTTTTTGAGAATCTCTTACAAGTTTTGATTTTAAATATCTTGAGTATTATGTGACTGAATGTTATGTACATTTATATTGAGTGTTATGCTAGTACTTTAATTGCATGAAATGTTTAATTAATACATTTTTGAATTGATTAATGTATATTCTCAAATAAAAAAATATCGGATTCTATAAGATTTTTAATTTTAGAAGAAAATGTTATATATTTTATAAAATGGCGTTATTTTATATCTTATATATAGATGTCATTTTACTCTATATCAAAGAAAAAATTAAAAAAATATAGTAACTAAGGCTAGATTCGAGCCAAATTAAGCTCAAGTTTAGCTTGGTTCTATAGGAGCCAAACTTGACTTGCTTGTATTAAGTTGAGTTCAAATTCAGTTTGACTCAACTCAGCTTGTCAAATGTCTTAAATATTTAAAATAATATCGTTTTAATGTATATTGGTCAAAACAATATTGTTTTAATCAAATTTAAATGATTTAAATTGACTTGTGAGTTTCACAAACCCAACACATTATAAGTGCAAGCTTGAGCTCAACATCACGAATTCCAGGTTTGAGCTTTTAAAAGGCAAGCTTGTTCAAAACCAAATTGAATTTGATTTTAAATTAATTTTACTTGAATCTAACCTTAACGACAACCTATAATACGATCATTTTATTTGCGATAAACATATAAAATACATATTTTACATGTTTTGGGTTGGAAAATACAATAAGACGTTTAAAACAGGACGACATAGCAAACACATGTAATACATATAACGCACATAATGCACGAATTTACTAACTGTGCCAGGATCATCTTATCAGCGTCAAACCAATGGCTGTGACTATCAGCGTCGAGGGGACTCCAAATTTGAGATGAGTCCAAAAGGATAAGGTATATGCAAGGTGTGGAGCACGGCGGGCTTGCTCACATACTATCAAGTTGGCTGCTGAGCCAAGTAGGGAGAGGTTCCCAGCTACTGTGCTGACCCAAGCTAAAATTAGCCACGACTTCTTCACATCGGCTGCAGAAATTGCCGCCGCAGAGGCTGCTACTTGACCTCCTAGCAGGAGAACTAAGGCGGCCAAGGAAATTTTAGTACATGCAGCCAATTATATATCAAATAGTGCTGTAGAAATATGGTAATAAAATTGCATGTTTGAACAGAAAGATCAGCATATATACCAGTTGGTACGTTGGAAGCCACATTTGACAGGAGAAGAATGACAACGCTGAGAACTGCTATCCCACTGGCTTGATTAACCCGCGCATAGGGCTCCATGAAATTCCACATAGTGCTTGGAATTCCAGTTCTGTTGAAGCCATTGACAGTGGCAAACATTCCACAGAAGAAGATCAAAAGTGAATAAGACACCTGCTCAAAAAGAAGAGTAGTTAACTTAGATTTATATACATGGTCTGACTAGCAATGTGTTATTGCAGTTTCATTTCACCTTTTCAAGGCTGGGTCGAGCATCTTTGAAATCGAGAACCATAAGAGCAAGTGCTGCTGTAATTGCAGTCCATGACATGTTGAGACCCATAAGCAGAGAAATCAACATTCCTAAAGTGACAAGGTATACACATGATTTCCACAATATTTTTTTCCTCCTTTTGGCCAAATTTTTCTTTCCATCTGAGAAATTTTCCTCCCTTCTTTGAGAAGATCCATCTGCAGGCACCTCTTTTGCTTCCTTTGAATTTGCTGGTGCTTCCAGTTCACTACTATAGACCCTGTGGATTTCATTCTCAACAGAGCTAGCTCTATTTCGAAAAGTTTCGACATGGCCTATATTGTCTTTCCCATTGGGAGAGCTTTGCCAATTAACAATTTCGCCTGCAGAGGTCCATTCCTGAAGGTTTAAGGATGTCTCATGTGACATAGTGGCCGGTGAAAACCGATGAGAATTGACATCCACTTCTGTAACAACTTCAGCAGTTGCATTTTCTTCATCCTTTTGAGAAGACAACACCTTCCAGTACATGAGAAGAATAATTGCAGCATTCACAACAACTCCAACAAGCATTGCAGGGAGGATTCCTTTTAGAAACTTTCCAAAACTAATCCTACTCTGAATAGCTATGACCAGGTTTTGAGGGTTGCCAATAGGAGTTGCTGAAGATCCAATATTAGCACTTGATGCAAGGGCGATGAGGAATGGATGAGGAGGGAGATTATGCTGTCGAGCAATTTTCAATACAAATTCAGTCAACACCACACAAGTGGTATCATTAGTGAATACAGCACTTGAAATGGCTGCAATCAAGCAGATTCTGCAGAGCAAGTCCTTGGCTCCTTTACTCTTCCAAGAGAGCAATTTACCCAAGTATTTGAACATGTCTGCTCTTTCCAGATACACACTCACCACCATTGTCCCAAAGAGAAGACCAAGTATGGGAAGATCCATGGCAGCATAGGCTTGTTCAGGTGTTATAACTCCGAACAACACCATAAGCATGGCGCCTAAGAGGGATCCTGCAGTCCTCCCTATTGGCATAAAGGGGACAGCTGGGAAGACTGCCAACACCCAAAAGGTTGCGAAGGCGATTGAGCCCAGAATCACCTTTGCTAGAGATGCCATTGCCATTTTCAAGCCAGATATGCTGATAATCTAATTCTTGTACCAGGTTCCAAAAGCTCAAATAGTAATCTTTACATAAACTCCTTGCCTTGCACCATCACCATTTCCTGCCAAAAGGAAACACCACAGCAGGAAATTTTGTTCTTCAGACTCTGCCACAGACAGCCTTTTCAAAGTCTAGTTAAGCAGTGATGAAACAAGAGACAAATGTAATTAATATAGCAGCTAGAGATTCAACTTAGAACAGATAACAGCACGTAGCACCAAACTGCAAGCAACTTATAGTAAAATTTTCAACGCAATGAAACATCATTCAATAAAAGACGAAAGGAGCACTCAAGCAAAACGATGAAACTGTAGACTCTAAAGTTGGCAGTATTCATTCAACACAGGCAGACACAGCCAAAAGAGTCGAAATCTCACCCGAGACAAAAACGAGGAGCCAAAAAATCTTCCGACAATGCAAGCAAGATGAAAACAGTATTCCTCGTTGCAAGTTTTAATGCTTGAGAATGAAATTTTGAAGGAATATATTAGGTTTAGACACCTTTTTCATGAAGTGATTTTACAATTAAACAAAAAGGACCAATGAGCGGAGTACCAAGCTTGCAGTTTCCTTATAAACATTCCTACTCCCCAGTCAGAGCATCCTGCTATTTTTTTCACTCGCCAAAATCCCAATAGTCCCCCCAGGTTTGGTAAACTTACATTCTCACCCTCTAAATTTGGAAAAAAAAAATCAAATTTTCACTAATCTATTAAAATCAATTATTAATTCTGATAATCAAACCATATTTATATTATTTTGTATAAAAATTATAATAAGAGAATAATTAAATGTCATTTTTCACTTAAAATTTAAAATATTATAATAATACCTCTATTAAATTAAATTGTCAACATGTGGTGGAAATATCGTTAAACAAATAAATATTTTATTATCTTATTTAAAAAATTATCACATTAATATTTTATATCCCTAATTTGTTACGTATAATTCAATTCTTTAAAAATATAACTATTATTTTTAAAATTATCAAAGAATATACTAATTTTTGTAGATTTTTGAAAATCTCAACAACTAAAAATATAAAATTATTTAATAAAATTTTATGGGCAAAATATTATTTAATAGAATCGAATACCTGACTTTAATATTAACTTTTAAATTTGCATCATTCTACGATCAGTGGCCTCTGACTCACTCAAATTGTAAAAATATTCTTAAGTGGGAAAGCTTATTTATTATTTAATTATGCATGCGCACGTATATAAGTCATATGATTTAATATTGTCCTTAGACTATAATTTTCGGTTTCGTAAATAGAGCTATTTTGGCTCCATTATTGACCAAACCAATTGATTTGATCTTTAAACCGATAAATTACTTTAAAGCATTTCTGTTTCTTCTTATCTGCTCAAGTATTATGCTTTATATTTACAGATGATGTGTTGCTTTCATGTCAACCCAGTAAATTCAAACACAGTTTAAAAAAAACCCTAGTTGTTGATCTCTTTTTTAAGTACTATTTTTGATATTTTTTTCTCTATGGTTTAGAAATATCTATCCGTACCAATAGTTTAAATTCAGACCATCATTTTGAATGATTTTGTTTTTACCATCCGATTAAACCCTTGGAGTTAACTCTTTCTAACATTGATCTCGTCATTTTCAAGTCTTTTTAATACTAATCTTTTTTATTTTTGACTTTATTTCACATCGATCTCCCTTTCTCCCAACATTCATCTCTTTCGAAAGAATGACATCATCATTTTCGGCTCATTCGAATGTGGATCTTATCACTTTCGATAACTTATTCTTACAATTGATCCAATGGTCCACCCACAACCCAATGAGCCTGTTTTTTTAAACTAAAATTTAGTTCGAAGTGCCCTAATAATTGCTCTCTTTAGGTCCTGATTGAACCGGCATGTACAGTCCAGGTTTTAAAATCCACCCTTCACACATAGGAGATTACTTAAAAGAATTGCAACTTGGAAGTGACAGCAATTCCATAAATCCCAAATACTACAAGACCGTCTAAAATTAAAATAAGACTTAACTTTTTCAAGTTGAAGTAGGTTTGGCCCTAGTGATATATCTTATATCTTGACACATGGAGTCAACTGGCCTATCAAAAAGCTTTCAACGGGCGATATATCTTTGCCCACAAGTAAGGAACTCAAAGTCATAAAATACTTGGTAAATATAAGTTTTAGGAATTCAAGTAAGTCTGACTGAATCATTTGATCGATTTTGAGAAAATCTTCCCTGCAATAACTTTCTGAATGGGGGATTGTAATTGCTTATGTATTATAAGTAGGCACCTAACTCCTTATTTATAATAATTTTATTGACTCCGTCGTTATAAATCTTATAAACTTGAGTAGTTCAAACTTATAATTCAAATTAATTGATTGTAAATATGAAATACATCGGAAATTTCCAACGTGATAGTATTATATTATGAAATTTTCGTTTAAAACATTATTGATGTATGTCTATGTTCCAATTGTTTGAATATAGTCAAAGAGTTGGGGTTGGAAGTGCATGTACGAGGCATCGACAGCAACCACCATCGTTGACAACGTTACTAGTGATGATGATCACAAAAAACCTATGATCACCTAGCTGACTTAACAATTGAATCTAGCTGCTTTAATGGTAGAAGCAACCAAATCTATCAGTCAAAATTTTGACGAAAGCAACTTGCCAGCACCGCCAACAACGTTGCTGACGGTAGTGGTTACTCTTTTAATTTTTTAATGTTATATTTTTTTTAATATGTAATTAACTTTTTAATTTTTAATTTTTTAATATTATTTATATTTTAAATATTTTTATAAATCTAACTTAATTATTTTTTAAATTCTTTTTATTCAAAAAGAAAAAATGTCTCTTTAATCAGTTAAATTTAACGATTAACCGTTAAGTTTAATTATTGACTTTAATCAACGAATGAGTATTTGATTTTTTAAAACTTTTTGGGTGATAGTTTATCTTTTAAGAAAACCTTAGTTGGGAATAACTTGTTTGACTAATGTTTTATTGATTTATTATAACATTCATACAGATTTTGATATAGTTAATCATCACTTTTATTTATGGTAATGCCATTTATGGTGGGAGATTGTGTGGCATTAAACTATATCAATTATTGTATAAAATGGTCCAATGATCTTAAATCTAAATTGTTAAACCATAAATGAATGAAATAAACTTAGAGAGGGGGTGAATTAAATTTTTGAATACTTTTAGTAGCTTGCCAAATTTTTACTCAAAATTCAATCCTAATGCAATTAATGATGACCAATGAATCTATCTAACACAATTAGTACAAAGTCAAACACCAACTACAAATAAATCAAATATAATGCGCACATTTCAAAATTCAGTTCTAATGCAATCAATAATGGCCAATGAATCTATCTAACATAAATAGTACACAGTCAAACACTAATTACAAATAAATCAAATGTGATAAATAAGGAGTTAAAGGATGGAGTGAGAGATCAGCCAATTTTAGAGTAGTTTGAAGTTTTGCCTAGAAGATTTGACTAGAAGTTTCCTACGTTGATTTTTTCAAGCAAACCTATTTGAAGTTTCTACTAGTTAATCCAAAATTATGCTCAATCGCTTATAATAGTTGATTCAAGATTGTTTTCACACAATAATTGATTTGGAATTTTGCCCTTTACACTAGTTATACAGGATTGTGTCTAAAATATTTTGTTAGTAAATTTTACAAAATAGAATGTCTTTCAAAGTTAGATTAACAAATTTAATGCAAACAAATTTCTCTCAAAAGTATGCAGTAGGTGTAGTGGGAGAAGAATAGTGAGAATTAGATAAACTTAAGACTTGAGGTGATTACATATGATCTCCAACCTTTTTCATTTCAAATAGCATCCAAGTCATACTTGAAATCTTGCTAAAAATAGAAAAAAGCCATTCAAATTTATTTTTATCCGTTAAGTAAGTGAAAAGAAAGTTGTTGTAATAAATTTCTCAGGTGCATGGTAGTATCCATCACGTGCACAGTCGTGCTCAATTCATTTATTGCCTCAAATAGGCTCTCAATGATCGAATTTACTAAACCCATCAATCACGCATGGTCGTGTTTTTCCTACGAACAGTCATGTTTCCTTGCTCCATGAAGATCCCTTGAAATTCCAGACCACACATGGGATTTTCACATTATCAATAAATGAGAACCATACAATAGTCATTTTGCTTAAACACGGTTTTATGCCAAAGTTGTAAGGTTGTACTTTATATTGTTGATTAAGTTGATTTTTTATGATCAGCTTTGTATAACAAGGTTAGTGGTATTTGTGCATTTTTCATTACACACGATTGTGCATTATATCTCTACACAATCATACATCGCTTTAACTCATTTTCTCTATAAATCAGCGTTGCACAATGTTGTTGCACAATTGCCTAATTGTATGTCTCTTGATTTTTCACCTGTACGATTGTGTAGTGACTTTGTGTACAGTCGTGCATTGACTTTTAACTTTATAGTTTAACACGATAAGGTTGCATGATCTAAGTGATCGTGTTTCTTCATAAATGGTGTTATATAATCGTGTTTCTTATTTAGACACAGTCGTGTTATTGACTTGATCTCTATTGACTTAACATAACATGATTGCATGAGCGTGATGGTTGTGGTTGTCATGAAATGTACAAACATGATCGTGTATTAATCTAGTATAGTTGTATTGGACTTGAAATTTTTCTAAATAAATCATAAGTCCTAGTGTAGGCAGGCAAAACAATCTCGTGTTTTTTTATGTATATGGTAAAATACAACAGCATACGATCATGGTAAAAAAACACACAATTATGTGATGCTTGAAACTTATAAAAATAAAATTGTTGGCTTTTTTTTATCATAAACTAAGTCATGTTAGGAGTAAATTAGTTCTTTCAACATATTTTTATCATCATTAAAACACCAAGAGTTCAACATAAATTTCACATGTACCCTCGTCTACTATGAAGATATTTTTCATAGACATTAAAACAATCATCTATGTGAAACTCTCTTGGTGGGTCAATCCAATAAACATGTCTAAACAATATACATCCGTGTGTTGCACTAAGTTACAGCTAACAGCTTCAATATATGCAAATTATCGCCACCTTTTAGTTGAGTTATTCAATATTATGATAATTTCATCACCATTACTAATGTCCTGGGTTAGGGTAATGTCAAAAATACATATATTTTCTAGAACGACCACCAATAAGTTTATAGGTATTGCATGATCAGTCATTTAATTCTTTAATCTCAGTTCCATCATTTTAAAAACATTTATTTAAGAATATTTACAAATAAAGAATGTCACTGGGAATCTTGCTTATATATGACTTATCAATGAACAAGTATCATTATAAGATTTTGCTTTAGAA
The DNA here is from genome assembly GCA_026122585.1 of Anacardium occidentale. NCBI lineage: Eukaryota > Viridiplantae > Streptophyta > Magnoliopsida > Sapindales > Anacardiaceae > Anacardium > Anacardium occidentale. The sequence goes on from JAJEJH010001366.1 coordinate 14,978, forward strand.
CAATAACTCCAACACAAAATTCCTAATCATTTAGAGATGTAAAATGTGACATCGCAACCAACGAAAATTGATCTAGTTGCAGTATTGGTGAAGAAAGCACCTACAATGACAAAAAAATAAACATGTTCCACAAATTAAGTCCTTTGCTCCGTTGATCATCCATATGAGCACCTTTCTCAAATGCTTGTATGCATTAACTCTTTCAAGATATACACTTGCAACCATTGTGTTGAAGAGAAGAGTAAGGATTGGAATATCAAGTGTGATAGACCCCAAAGATGAAATAGAAAATAACCTAGAATGGGGTAAATAGGTTATATCAAAAATTTTAGAAACTTGAAAACTTTTTCCTATTCACTAATCAACCAATCAAACCAAAATAATTCATCAAACAAATTAATCACAAGCCAAACAAATAAACAATATAAAGCATAGAAGTATAAAGCAAATAAAACATAAAGTAAAGAGAGAAAGGGATAGAAGTACTCAACCAATTTTTGTAGTAGTTCAGAGATTCTCTATGCCTCTTATGTCCATTACTCTAAGCAACTCTGCTTGAAGATTTTCCTACATATCTTTAACCTAAAGATACAGTAGTTTTTTATCCAAGGATTCCACCCTTATACACTAGTTTTAATAATAAGGGATTTTGCTCTTAACGTAGTTTTTCCATGGATTTTGCTCTAGCACTAGTTTTACAAGATTGCACCCAAGGGTTTATGGATAACAGAAAATGGAATTGTCTCTATTAGACTAATACAAAGTTTCAACTCAAGGTTTCTCTCAAAATGAATACAAATATAATCTAGTGAGAGAAATTTGTGGAGAAGAATTAGAAAATAAAATATAGGTGCTAAAGATGTGATTCTCTAACTCTAATTCCATCAAATCATCTACAATATATAGAGGATGGAAAGAAATAGATGTTGGAGCTAATTTGAGAGCCGTTGAAAAATTTATAGGTAGTTGCACGGTCGTGTGCTTCATTTACATGATCATGGTCTCTTTGATACGTGTAGCTTAACAACCAAATTTTCTTATCACACGAGTGTGTGCTTCACATACATGATCGTATGTCTTCATGTCTTTAAATATAAAAGTCTACACGATCTTTTGTACGATACCTATACAATCAAACTTTTCATTAAGCACGAGCGTATGTTGCTAATGTATGAACGTGTGTCCAGATGTTGACTTAGAGTTTTTACATGACTAAACATACATGAGAGTGCGTCTTTCAAAAATATAACACATGATCATATGCTCAAAAAATACACAATCATGCGTCTTTGTTTCATCATGCACAAATGCCTTGAACAACTCAACCAAGTTATATGCTCTCCTTATAAGACACATACAATTATACGGTTTGGTCATACATGATCGTATTCTAGATAAAATCTATAAAATAAAACCTTTTAGTCTTGTTTATCATGATCATTTCATACAAAAATCGATTAGATATTATAAGAGATTCATCAAGGGCTTTTCCAGTATAACCAACTCATTGACTGTTTTAACTCAGAGTGAGACACTTTTTGTTCGGACTGAGGAATGTAAAATTCGGTTTCAAGAGTAAAAGTAGAAATTGATGAGTGCTCCAGTGTTAGCATTACCTCAGGAGGGTATTGACTATGATATTTATACAGATACGTCTCATCAAGGGATTGGTGTAGTATTGATACAGTCAGGTAAGGGTTTCTCATCAAGAGTTGGTACAGTATTGATACAGTCAGGTAGGGTGATTGTCTATGCCTCTAGATAATTAAAAGATCATGAGTTAAGATACTTTACCTATGACTTGGAGTTAGTTGTTGTGGTTTTTACTTTAAAGATTTGGAGACATTACCTCTATGGAGTAAGATGCTATAATTCTGATCACAAAAGTTTGAAGTATTTTTTCACCCAACGAGAGTTAAATATGAGGCAGAAGAAATGGTTGGAGCTAGTGAAAGACTATGATTATGAGATCAGATACTATCTAAGTAGAGCTAATGTGATGACAAATGCTTTGAGAAGGAGAGTAGTCTTATCTATAGTTACGGCTCAGAGAGAGTTATAACATGAGATTGCCAGAGATGAGATTAAAGTAGTAACAGTTAGGTTTTTTAGACTTCAGGTAGCTTCTACTCTGTATGATGACATCAAAGATTCTTAGAGAGTCGATTTATGGGTTTAGAATATGGTTCAAAAGACTTCAAAGGGTATAATTTTAGATTTTGAAGTTACAGACGGTATTCTGAGATTCAGAGATAGGGTTTGTGTGCTAGAAAACAAAGTTGAGACTGAGGATTTTGTCAAAGGCTCATGATACAGTCTATTCAACTCATCCAAGTAATACAAAGATGTATTAGGATCTCAAGAAAATATTTTGGTAGTCTGATATGAGAAGAGATATTACAAATTATGTGAACAAGTGTTTGGTTTGTCAACAGGTTAAGGTAGAGTACCAAAAACCATCTGGTTTATTACAGCCTTTAAGGATTCCTAAGCAAAAATATGAGAGTATTTCTATGGATTTTATATTAGGACTCCCTAGAGTGTAGAGAGGTTATAACAGTATCTGGGTTATAGTTGACAAATTAAATACGTTTGTACATTTCTTATTAATCAGAGATAGTATGAGTACTGATTAGATGAGTCATCTGTATGTCAGAGAGATTGTCAGGTTGCATAAGGTTCCCAGAGAAATAATATCAAACAGAGGTTTGAGATTATTATCAGCCTTTTGGGGCAGTTTGCAAAGAGCTTGGGGAACTATACTCTATTTCAATTCAACTTATCACCCACAGACAGATCGTCAGACTGAAAGAGTCAATCAGATACTTGAGGATATGTTGAAAGCATGTTGTATAGATTTTCATGTTAATTGGGTTGAGTTGCTACCATTGATAGAGTTTACCTACAATAATAATTATCAGTTTACTATTCAAATGACACCCTTTGAGACTCTTTACAATAGAAAATGTAGTTCACCACTGGATTAGGATGAGATGAGTGAGAGAGATTCTCTAAAGACAACAGTGGGACTAGAAATGACTCAAATAATGATTAAGCAAATCATAGTAATCAAGTAGATGATTAAACAGGTCTAGGATCATCAGAAGAGTTATGTAGATCAGAGGCGCAGAGAGATAGAGTTAGCTCCGAGGTTTATTGAACCTTATGAGATTCTGGAGAGAGTTGGTAGAGTTACGTATAGATTGACCTTACTAGCTTGTATAGATAGGGTTCATAATGTATTACATGTATCCTAGCTAAGGAAATATATGAGAGATTCTTCTTATGAGCTACAGATTGAGGATTTAGAGTTGACAGATGATCTAAGTTACCTGGAGAGATATGTTCAGATATTAGATTATAAAGTAAAAACCCTCAAGAATAAAGAAATTCCCTTGGTTAAAGTGCTATGGAGGAGTCAAAGAGTTGAGGAAACCATCTAGGAGGTTGAGTCTAAGATAAGGGTTAAGCACTTAGAGTTGTTTAGTTAATTTCAAAGATAAAATTTATATTAAAGGGGGAGATTGTAATAGCCTAGGGGTAAGATTATCTTTTAGGCTATGAAACCGAGAATAAAAGAAAGATTTCCAGATAGAAAATAGATTTAAGAGGGTTCAAGGGTAGAAGAGTCATTTAGAAACTTTTGTAGCTTGTACATGGATATTATGGGAAGAATATTCCATGTATTTCCATGTATGGCGTGAGAGAGAGAGAATTGAGTTTTTCATAGGGCATATGATCGTGTGTCTTGAACATATGCCCGTGTGTCAGGTGAGAGAGCTATAAATGCTTCATTTTCTTATTTCTCTGCCAATTTATTCACTTCAACTTTTTCTCTTCTCTATTTTCAATGAACCCTAGGCAAGAAATCATTCAACTAGTAGCCCCAAACCAAGTTAGAGATTCAGGAGCATATAGAGAGAGAGATCCAGACGTTATGATAAGAGGTAAGTATTTCTTTACCTTTTTCACTTAGGTTTACAGTGTGCCTTTCTTATTTGAGTCCCCTTGGATGATTATTATGTGTTGAGGATGCATGTTGATGTGATTTGATGATGAAATGAGATAATGGATGATAATTTATGAGATTATTGTGAAATGTTGTGATGATTTTGTGCTTGAGTATGTATTTAGGAGAAATGTATGATTTTTAGCTTGCTAAATACTGAATAGATGAGATAAGAAGGCTTATTGGCATGTATATTGTTATATGTGTGTTTGATTGAGTAATGGTTATGTTTTGTGTGAGTTTTACTAGGATTTTCTAGGTTTCCAAACATGTATTACAGAATTTGAAATGAGTACACAATTGTGTACATGAGGGCACATGCTTGTATGACCTCATTTTTGCATGAACACGGCCTTGCATGGCATCCTGTACGTATGAAAATCCAGACACACGCTTGTGCAGTCGATGCACACGCTTATGTGCGTAATCCCAATTTCACACACCTGTGTAAGCAAGACACGGGATGGTGTTGAGGCAGTTATACACCTATACAGTGTGAGGCACGACCTTGTGCCTTAGATGCACGCCTGTGTATTCACATCACATGTAACATCCCAAGGTTAGAATGGTCTTTCTAGGCCTTAAATCGAGGTTGGAAGAGAGATTTCTCAGTTAGGAATCAATTTCAATGAGTTAGGAAGATAGAATGGTCTTTGGTTGGCTTTATATATAGCTTGTGGAAGGAGCACGACCGTATGTCTCTGGACACACGCTCGTGCGTCCCTTTCTCACCATGCACGCCCATGTATGTAGCATCCCAGATTTAGAATAGCCCTTAGGGGTAGAGTTTTGAGATTAGAAATGAAATTCAAAGATAGATTGGAAGTCTAGAAGAGTTTAGAGGTGAGATGGTAAGTTTCCAGAGCCTATGTGACTTTCATATGATTCTTTTAAGGAGGTTTCAATCATGCAAAGCACGGGAAATGAATTTCTTTCATTTTCCCATGTGCACGCCCGTACACATTACCTTGCACGCCCGTGCAAGTTACCTAGAAAAGAGAGAGACGAGAGATTTAAGTTTTATTTTCTCACCCAGCTTCCCATTTTCAGTATTTTTGTCTTGTTTCAACTCCTCCCAACCTTCGAGAAGAAATTCAGCTTCCAGTAGCTCTCGATCCAGCTAGAGAGCCAAGAGAATAGCTTGAGAGAAAGGTTTCCAGCGGCTATAGCAAGAGGTAAGTGTTCGCTTACTTCTTCCTTGTGATTCCCAGCTTGTTTTGATGAATTGTGATGCTTGGATGAATGCCTTGCATGTTGATGAGCTTTGTGCATGTTAATATGTTGATATGATGATGAATTTCCACCTTTGAACCATGCATGCTTGCTTGTGTATGTTTTAGTGAGAGAAACAAGATGCTTCCATGGTGGAATGATTTGTGGTTGATGCATGTCGAATTTGAGGTGATATACATGCTTATTGAAGTGCTGGGAATATATGTTAGAAGTTGATTTGAGATTGATTGAGAAATGGTGTGTGTATTGTGTATTTTCCAGGCATGTATTCTTGTTGGAGAACAAGACGCACGGTCGTGTGCTTGCACGAGCACGACCGTGTGCCCTTGTTTTTGCAGGAGCACGCCTATGTGCACGCTGTGTGCACAGCCAGAAACACAAACACACGCCCATGTGTCCTGAGGGACACAGCCATGTGCAAGTTTATTCAGTGAAATGTGCCTAGAATTCCAGAAGCGAGCACGATCGGCTGCACGGCCAGCGCACGACCCCGTGCGTCTGGGCACACGCCCATGTGCCTTTGTCATGCACACCCGTGTGTGTCTCCAGCACGCCCGTGCGCCAACAGTTTTCCAGGAAATGAATATGAAAATGATTAACAAGGCATGGGAAATCAATTTTAAGGCTAAATCAGCATCAATTAAGAATGAATTCAGTTAATAAAGCTGCATATGCATACCATAACATGTCATGTAGCTTGAGAGATGATCAAGGGATCCAAATTCAGTAACTTTCAGTATTCAATATCTGATGTACGTGTTAGAGTATTAGGTGAACTCGAAGGGGTATCTGTGGGATTCAACTTTTTGACACCAGTCAGATTGTCCAGCATTTCAGATTCAGTTTTTTGCCACCAGTCAGATTGTCCAGTATTTCATATTCAACTTTCTAACCAGTAGCTAGACTGTTCAGCCCACATGGTCAGGATGTCGAATCCCTGTGTTCATCAACCTCATCAACACAGCAGGTACCTTTGGGTACATACAAATTTCTAGATGCATACATCCACAGTTATTTTCAGTTAGCATGACATGACATATACATCATGATATGAATGATAATGAAATCAGTAAACAAATGAGATCCAGATAACTAGATTAATCAGTTTCAGATTCCAGCAAGTGACTAGATGAATGTTAGGGCTAAGGTCAAGTATGTGTGATTGTATGTTGCTTGCTTGGGTTGAGGGAAGTAAGGAATGTTTACTGAGTGATCTTTATCACTCATCCCCCTCCTTCTTCCTTCTTTTTCAAATGTGCGTGTTGTTAGCGAGGAGCGGGTGAACCGAGGCTAGGGGGAGAGGGCCCCACACCATAGTTTCAGTATGTATATTTTCAGTTTTGGACCTAATGGGTCATTTTGTAAATGTTTTCAGTTACTCAGATGTAAAAGAACAATGTACAGAACAGTATGTATATATGATAAAGGTCAGTTTGGGCCCATTGTATATTTCAGTTGTATGTATTTTAGCTTTCGCTTGTGTATAGATGTATAGCAGTAGAAAAATTTATTTTCGTAGGATTTTCGTCGCGTGTACCCGTATTTCTAGATTATTAAGAAGAGAACCTCAGTATTCAGCAGCAGGGGTACGCGTGGCGACGGGTCCTACAGTGCATGTCTGCTGGTATATAAAGTCAGAATTTTTACCTCTGCTAGTTTCAACGAGTTTCTTATCCATTCCCCTTTCCTTTTCATCAACTAACCCTAATCAATTGAAAGAGAGATTAGCCAGCTTTTAACAGTCAATCCAACTAATATTCAGTCAGAGATAGAGAGATAGAAGTCATTAACAGCTCCAGGTAAGTATCTTCTCACCTTCTTCTTGTTTCCAAAGTTTATGTTTCCTTGGTTACGTTAATTCAGTTATAGTAGCATATCTTTAGTTTAATAGCATGTTTTTGTGTTATTAATGATGATATAGATAAGAAATTTGGAGGTAGAAGCATGTCTAGTTCCCTTGATACATGAGTGTGTATGTTTAAGTTTAAAGAGATTTTAGTATGATTTGGCTATGAATGATGGGGAAAATGTGTTAATAACAGTAAATGTTGCATGCTTGTATATTATAGTATGTTTAATTGAAGTTTGATGAGATTTGGGTTAAGTTTTAGAAGTGATCTTGCGTGTTTTGGCCATAGGTGTCGAAACAGAACAAGACACACGCCTGTGCATTCTTGTTTCAGCAAGGTCAGGGTCGTGTATGCAAGTCATGCATGACTTGATTTTAGTAAGGTCACGATCGTGCGCTTAAGGGTCACGGTCGTGCGTTAGCAGAATTCAAGAATTTAGTAGAATTTCCTGAACCTAGCACGTTAGGTTGCACGACTGGCACACGGCCTGTGCAGGCTTATTCATGCCCGAGCGTCTAGTGAAAATGATAATTTACCTTCCCTTTCAGCAGAATTTCAATAATAAAGCAACTAATTGAATATTCTACGTTGAATAACACATGAAACAGCTAATAATGAATAAGAATAAGTATAAAGAAGGAAGGGACACAGAGAATTCAGTTGTACCTACGAGAAACTTAATAGAATTGAGAAACAACTTAAATAACAGTTTATGATCATAAAATAGATAGAAACAGGAAAACAGTAACAAATACAGTTTATACAAACAGTAACAGAAATAGTAAAACAATAACGAATACAGTAAATGTATATGTATGTATACATATACGAGAACAGACATCAAAACTGTACAGAAAGGAATAGAAGTAGAATTAACAACAGTTATGAAAGATCTAATACAGTAAACTGACAGATACAGTGATAGAATATAATAGAACTCAGAAAAGTTACACGAAACTTATTAATGAGCTTAATAAGTTACAGAAACAATATAACATTGAGTATACGTAGAACATAACTATAATAGATGTATATCTGTACAGAATGTGATCAGAAGAAAAGAAATGATAATTATCATGCATGATATGCATTACATGGCATGGCATGTCATACAGTATTTTCAGAAATAGATCCAAGGATCCGAATACATGTTTTTAGTAGAAAAACATTGATTTTAGGGGTGAATACGAAGGGGTACCTGTGAGTTTCAGCACACCCTTACAGGAGCCAGCATCAAGAGCTATATGCTCATACTAGCCACAATATATTGGTATATGCTGGTGTGCTTAGTTAGCAGCTTAGGGTTTGATGATCTGAGGATCAGATATCAGTATATAGAGTAAGACGCTCAGTTTCAATATCAAATTCAATAGCATCACGTGTGTAGACAATTTCTAGCATGTGTTTGCGTAGGAAACTCACATGGCCAGGGTATCGAATCCTTATATTCATCAGTCTGTGTAGCATAGTTTTTAGATATGATTTTCAGATACAGTTTTTAGTATGTCAGTAGCTTTTATATCAACTTTTAAGTTACTTTAGAATCTTCAGATCCAACAATAATATTTCAGTAAACAGTTTTCAGACACATGATTTTTGTAAATAGGCCAAGGCCTCAGTATACTCCATGACATGTCATTTCCACATGACATACACAGTAAAGCATATTTCAACTTATGATTAATCAGTAAGAAACAGTAAAATAGTAAACATTCAGAATACATGAGAATTGTAGCATCCCAGGTTAGAAAAGCCCTTAGGGATAGAATTTTGGGGTTAGAAATAGAATTCAGAAATAGTTTGGGAGTCTAGAAGAATTCAGGGGTGAGATGGTAGTTTTTCAGAGTTGTGTGGCCTTCGTATGATTCCTTTAGGGAGGTTTTAATCATGCGAAGCGCGGGAAATGAATTTCCTTCATTTTTCCTTGGTGCACTCCCATGCATCATGCCTGCACGCCCGTGCAGGTGGGAAGAAATGAGAGAGACGGGAGAGTTATTGTATTTCTCACCTATTTTCAGCCAAGTTTTCTTCTCTTGTTCAGCAGTTCCCAGCCCTAGACAAGAGATTCAGCTTCCAGCGGCTCCCAATCCAGCTAGAGATCAGAGAAATTAGCTTGAGTTTAAGTTCCCAGCAGCCATGTCGAGAGGTAAGTGTTTCTTACTTCTTCAGCACATTCCCAGCTTGCTTGATGCATGTTTGATGACGTTTGGAATGTGTGCTTGTATTTCCAGCATGTTTGATTGATTATATGTGATGAAATGATGATTTAAATGCTTATTTTCCACCCAACTACATGCATGCTTTGTTATGTGTGTGTGTTGTGAGAGAAAGTTTGATTTGCAATGGTGGATTTCGTAGTTCGGGATGGATGATGAAATTGATGATGTATATGTGTTATTTGAAGTGTCATTTATGCATGTTTCAGTTTAATTTGAATTTGGTTGAGATTAGGTTGGGTTTCCGGCATTTCCAGGTGAGGTATGCTGCTGCAAACCCAGGTGCACGCCCGTGCGTCTGGCCGTGTGTCTGTGTTCTTACAAGCGCACGCTTGTGTGCGCGATGAGCACACGGCCTGGAATGCTGGGCACACTACCGTATGTCCTGAGGGACACGGTCGTGTGTCCGCTTTATGCATGAAATGGCCAAATCTTCCAGTAGCTTGCACGGCCAGGCACATGACCGGTGCACGGTCCCATGTGTCTGGGCACACGCCCGTGTGTGCGAGTGCACGCCCGTGCGTTCTCCCTTGCAAGCCCGTGCTTTAGCTTTATTTAACAGAAATTTCAGAAATTGACTTATAAAGACTTGGTAATCCATCCAAAAGCTTAATCATCATCAGATGATCCAGAATTCAGACAAGAACAGATGCATAAGCATACATAGCATAGCATATAGCCTGAAAGAGGATCCAGGGATCCGAATTCAGTAGTTTCAGCATTTAGAACCCAATGTATGGGTTACAGTTTTGGGTGAACTCGAGGGGGCATCTATGGGACCCAGCTTTCTGACACCAGTCAGATTGTCCAGCACTTTCATTCAGCTTTCTAGCCAGTAGCTAGAATGTTCAACCCACTTGGCCAAGATGTCGAATCTCTGTGTTCATCAGCCTGATCAGCACAACAGGTATCTTTGGGTACATTTAGAGATTCACATGCATGCATTTTCAGATTTCAGATACCATGTCATGACATTCATTTCAGTAATAAACTAATAATGAGAAACAGCAATTCAGTAATCAGAAATCAATCAGATAATCAGATTTAGCACCCGCAAGCGCGTAGATGTATGATAGGGCCAAGAGCAGGTATGTATGCCCTTGTTTGTTGCTTGCTTGGGTCGAGGGAAGTAAGGAATGCTTGCTGGGTGATCTTTATCACTCATCTCTTTCCTTCTTCCTTCCTTTTCAGGTTAGTGTGCTGCTGGCGAGGAGCGGGTGGATTGAGGCTGGCGAGAGAGAGAGGACCCCACATACACAGTTTTCAGTTGTATTTTCAGTTTTAGACCTGTGAGGTCTTGTATATACATTGTAAATGTTTCCAGATATAAAAACAGATGTACAGAACAGTTATATGTATATGAAAAGTCAGTTATGGGCTCATTGTACATTCAGTTTCAGCTTCCGCGTGTAATGTAAATTAGTTCAGCAGTAGATTTCTTTTCGTAGGATTCCCGTCTCGGGTACCCAATTTCCAGTTTAATTAATAAAAGAACAACATCTTTCAGCAGCAGGGGTACTCGGGGCGGCGGGTCCTACAAGAATCTTATGACAATAATGACAAAATAATAAGCAGAATAGAGAAATTATCAGATAATCTGATAACCAGTAATACAGATAGAATATGAAATACCAAAAAGAAAAACCGGTATAGAATATTACATATATGTAACAGAATGAACAGATTTACATAATAAACCTATAGCAGAAAAGTAAAAGAGAAAAGATAGTGAACATCAGAAAGAGAGCTTAGTGAGTCAAGTTAGACCGCTTGGATTTCTCTTCATTTTGGGTTGTTTACGTATACTCATATACATATTTACAACACAGCATGAAGCAGTATCCGAACAGTAAATTAACTAAAAAAGAATATTCTACCAGATCAGAATGAACTTAGTTAAGGTTATCAAATAAACAGTCAAACTAGTTATGGGCAAAGTAGAGTCTATTAAGCTAGTAATCAGATTGACAATGAAATAGAAACAGAGCAATAAAGCATTAAAGAAAGAAAACAGAGAATAAGATAAAAGAAGAAGCTATTAGGCTATCAAAGAACTTAGTTAAGTTCAGCAGCTTAGTAACTAGCCAAATATGTATCAGCTTCGTGCTTACTCGAGAGTAGAGGTAGGAGATGCTTACTAAGTGACTTATCACTCATCCCCCTCAGTTTCCTTTCTTGCAGGTTGGTGTTTTAGGGAGTTGAGCTTAGAGCACGAGGTGGCTAATAAGTGGGATACAGCTCGAGCGGATTCTTATCCGATGTTTTCAGTTTTGTACATGTATGTATTTAGTTTTCAATAGATAGCATGTTGGCTCACATGCTTATGTTTGCTCATGCATATGGGTTGTACAGTCTCACTTGTACTTTCAGATACTAGTATTAATAGTAAATATGAGTTTTATTCAGGATACTGTACAGTGGGTTTCATCTTTCCACCACACTTATTTTATAAGCTTCCGTATTGCATATGTTTTTAGTATAGTTTTGTGTAGGGTTTTCTATTGGATGTGACTGATAATGATTTTCAGGTAGTAAGAAAATCAAATAATATAACATAGTTTTCTATATAATAAATAAATACTAGCAATACAGTAACATCTAACAGGGGGTTTTACACCACACACTCGTATGGTCAACCAAAATTTGATAAATGTTTTTAGAAGCTAGCACGCCCAAGGACACGGCTTGAGCACAGCCCTGTGTGCATTCACACATGCCCGTATGCTTTAAGAAAATTAAAGAACCAATTCTAAAGCATCTTTTAAGCACAACTTAAGAAGTCCTAAGCCAATTCTAAACATGAGAAACTTAAGAATAAGAATGTACAATAACATATCATGCATGATTACCAGCATTGAGCACGACATGCCACATGAGATGTTTTTAGAAACGAATGCAAGGATCTAAGAACATATTTTAAAAGTATAGTTATATGATGTTTCGGACATTAGTTAGGAGTGGATACAAAGGGGCACCTGTGAGTTAGCACGCCCGCTAGAGAGGGAAACCAACGTCCACAAGAGAGGACAAGGTCTTTGACCAAGCTCGTTAGAGAGAGTGCTGGTCATGCATGAGTAGTTTTATTATAGGATTGAGCTCAGGCGACCAAAATGTCAAATCTTTGTATTCATTACTATATTTATATATTCAGGATCTTCATAAAAGAATGAATTTTCAAAAAATCAGGCCCAACAGTAAGTTTTATGTCTAATAAGTATTTACATGACATCAGAGCATGCATATCATGTCATGTACAATATTCATGAGAAACAAGAACAGATCAAGACAACTAACATTCTTAAAAACAGATGAACTAAGAAAGTAAATAAATAAGAGATAAAAAAGAATAAATAAGAAAAATGTAAAGCAAAGAACAACGGGATATAATATGAGATCAGCTTGAGCTCGAGACCTATCTGTGTTAAAGATAGGAAATGCTTATAGAGTGATTTTGTCACTCACTTCTTTTTCCTTCCTTTCTCTTTTGCAGGTCAGTGAGTTAGGAATTGAGTAGGAGTGATGCAGCTGTCAAATTTTGGGGACATGGCTCGGTAGCAGATAGCATGCTCATGGCTCGCATGCTTTTGTTTATTTCTCATGTATATGTATGTGTATTATACTGTAGTCTATGTTATGTGGATAGGATATTATATACATGAGCAGCCTGGGAATTTAAGAAAGAGTTTATTACTTATCATTTTATTACAGTATTTTATTTTCATCTTCCGCATATTTAAAAGAAATTCTAATTTTGAAAATGTAAGCAGCAGTTGGTTTCCTTTTACTATGGAGATTTCCGTCACAAGCTTATTTTCAGGATAATATATATATATATATATATATATATATATATATATATATATATTAAATGATTGCGCACAATAGGCCTGTAGCGGGGGTCACCACACTACTGGATTTTTGCATAATTCTTGGTTGGAAATTTGAAGATTATGAGAGTTATTTCATGTGAAGAAGGAAAGAAGAACTTGCTACTGGATTTGCAATTTTTTTTTTTTTTTTTGGCTAAAAGTTTGATTGATTTTAGAAAGAGAAAGTGATCAATTGGTATGTACTTGTTTCCTAAAGTTAAGCTTGACTTGACACCTTACCTTTATTCCATGCTTACTTATACACCCAAACTTAAAATTACATATGGCTTGCAAATTTGCCTTACATGTGAGCCGGATGTTGTTACAAAAGTGGAAGAAGGTTAGTCAAATTTTCTTGTCAACTTTTCTTAAATCTTAGCTTTAGGTCATATCACACTAAATGCTTTCATCTTTGTCATACCTTTGCATGTTCACTAGTACCCACTTGCCTCCACTTGCATTCCTCATTTACCAAATTATGCCAAAATTCCAACATTACCTTTATTAAAACTATTCCAAGCCTAACACTTGTCCAAGCCTTACATAAACATAAGGCCAAAGGACATTTTCCCACCCATAGTTTGAGGTGGGGACAAATTCCCACCCGTTTAAGTTTAAAAGCCCGAAGTCCCACCCTTTATCCAATTTCCATCCAATTTCATTAACCCATTTGATGAAATGACAAAAATACCCTTATTAATAAAATTTATAATAAAAATATAAAATAATATTTAAATATATTAAAAATATATTTAAAAAATTTTATAAAATAATAAAAAAATATTTAATTTTAAAAAAATAAAAGCCAGCCACCACCGCTGCGCAGGCGGCGGTGGCCGCAGCGAATGGCACCAGGTGACCGTTCCGGCCACTTGGTTCCAAGGG
>JAJEJH010001367.1:0-28950 GCA_026122585.1 Anacardium occidentale
AAAGGAAAGAAAGAAAGGAATGAGTGATAAAAATCACTCAGTAAGCGATCTTTACTTCCCTTAACCCAAACAAGCATGCAAACGAAACCATACCTGGCCTTGGCCCAATTACTTATTATACGCTGGCTCTTACAACTTAAATATTGCTGATTCTGGTTTTTTGATCGCATTAATGATTAATGCAATGAGATGAGTATTATGTCATGCTGAATATATCTGAATATGTTTGCATCTGAATCTATATGTATTTGAAGATACCTGCTGTGCTAATCAGGCTAATAAACACAAAGATTCGACATCTTGGCTATGTGAGTTAAACAGTCTAGTGAAATGTTAGAAAGCTGAAATATAACATATTAGTCCTTGGACTAATAAGCTAAAACTGGTACAATCTGACCGTAGTCAGAAGGCTAAAATCCCACAAATGCCCCCTCAAGTTCACCCAAAACAACTAACCCAGATATCGAGTTCTGAACACTGAATAACTAATGCATTCGAATCCCTTAATCCTTTTTTTATGTTGATGCCTTGGCATGTCATCTATGTAATGCTTATGCAGCATTATTTTATATCATTTTATGCTTATATCATGCTTTATAGCTATTAAAATGGATTCCTATGCATTATGCTTAATTTTAATTCATTCTTGGGAAATTTGGCTTAAGCATAGGGTGTGGGTTAAGACACACATGTGTGCGGGTTAAGACACACGAGCGTGCAAGGAACACACATGGGAGTGCAGGAAGTAAACACACGGGCGTGTGCAAAGACACATGGGACCATAAGTTGGCCATACAGCCGATCGTGCTAGCTTTTGGGAATTTCTATGTATTTCATGAAATAAACACACACACGACCGTGTCCCCTATGACATACGATCGTGTCTGCCTGTAATTTAGTCGTACACACTTCGTGCACACGGGTGTGTCCTTGTAAAAACAAAGGCACACGGGCGTGTGTCCTGCTCTGCAATGATAACACACATTTGAAACTTGCAAGATTCCACGCCAAACTTCAATCAATTTGAAATTAACCAAAAACATGCATTTCTATCACTTCAATATGCACACAACAAGCTTCAATTTCATCCATAACAAGCCATATCATAATCCACCATTAAAACAACTCATTCTCTCACATATTCATACACATACATACACAAGCATGTTTCTTGGGTGGAAATCATCATCACAAGCCATTTCTTTTCATCATATCAATGTATAAACACTTCATATAACTCATAAGCATGCTAAAAACCACATCCATACACTATCAAGCCATCAAACAACACTGGGAAACATAAGGAAGAAGCAATGAAGCACTTACCTATTGCCATGACTGCTGGAAACGCTTTCTAACTAAGTCTTTCTTCTCTAGCTGGATTAAGAGCTACTGGATGTTGAATCTCAACTCTAGGGTTGAGAATCTCTGAAAACAAAAGAGAAACTTTGGCTGAAAATAGAGAAAAGCAGGTGAAGAAGCAATAAAAGCAACTTTATCTCTCATTCTATAAAGGTGCACGGGAGTGCACAAGGGAAAATAAAAACTCTTCATTTCCAACGCTACGCATGAAAGAAACCTCCCAAGGAGAATCATACGCAAGCAACACAAGCTCTAGAAACTTACTATCTCACCCCTAAACTCTTTTGACTTATAATCTATTATTATTTCTCACATCTAACCCCCAAATTCTACCCTAAAGGGTATTTCTAATCCTGGGATGCTACAAGCTATGCAGACTTACAGGTATCCCCTCATATTCACCTCCTAATAGCTAACCTAGATATCAGGCTATAATGTTGAAAACCAATGTATATAGATCTCTTGATCCCTTTCTAAAAATTACTACTTAGCATGTTATGTCATGTAATATAATATCCATACATGATATCTAATGATGAAATGCTAATAATATAAAACTAAGGTGCTAAACAGACTAATGAATATAGGAATTTGACATCTTGAGTGTGTGAGTTATATACTATTAATGCATATCCAATGCTCTCTCTAATGAGTCTGGTCAATGACCATGTCTTCTCTAATAGACACTAGACTTCCTAGAATTGCTAGTACTCATAAGCCTAACAGAAGCACTACTCTCTTCCTCTACGACATGGGGCAAAGAGGCTTGGACTCTTCTATCTAAAATAATCACAACACAAGGGTAAACGTTCAAAACATACAACATTCACATTACTATACTTACACTGAGAAGAAGTGAGCAACAACTGTCGGGATATGTTGGCCTTGGCTCATGTAGTCTCTTAGAAAACAATACATTAAAATTCTTATTTTCTTTAAAATACACTTTGAATTCTTTCCGAATGGTTCAAAGCATCACTCTAACAACTCAAAACAATGCTCTGATACCAAAACCTGTAGTGACCCCTGTCATGGGCCTACTGTGTGTAACTGTTTAAAATATATACATAAATATATATAATACTATACTACAAATGCGCCTATGACGAGAATCCCCACAAGGAAAAGGAAAACTCACTGCTATTCAAAACACTTTAAATTTTTGAATACGAAAGCGAATAATATAAATACTGTAATAAAATAAGTCATAATGGCTTTTTTGAAAATCTCAGGCTACTCATGTATAAAATCATGTCATCCATACAGTGCATACTACAATATAATACACACACATAATACATGAGGTAAAATATCATTAGTGCATGCAAGCTGAAACACAAAACTAGTTGTCGAGCCATGTCCCCAAAACCTCATAGTTGTATCGCCACATCTCAGTCCCTAACTCACTGGCCTGCAAAGAGAAAGGAAGGAAAACGGGTGAGTGACAAAATCATTCAGTAAGCATTTCCTATCTCCAACATAGACAGGTCATCGACTATTGATCACAAATCAGAACTTGCAAATCTCAGCTCACTGATTTCATAACATCTCGTTATACTTGTTTTACAATAGCTTATTCGCTCTTTTTTATCTCTTACCTCTTATCTCTTTACTTTCTTATTTGTTATGTTCTTTCGTGAATGTTCTTGTCTTTCTTTGTCTCATTTCTCATAAATGTTGTACATGACATGATATGTATGCTGTAATGTCATGTAAATGCTCATAAATCATAAAACTTGCCCCTCGGGCCTGATTTTCTGAAAACTCATTCTTTTATGAAATCTCTTTCTGATATAAAACTTTAATATGAAGATCCTGTATATATACATATAGTATAACTGAAAATTGTATCAAAAAGTATTGTATCTGAACAAATATCTCTGTTATGCTGGTCAGACTGATGAATACAGGGATTCGACACCTTGGTTTTGTGAGCTCAAACCTATAAGAAAACTACTCGTGTACGACCATATCCTCTCTAACAGCCCATGGTTTCCCTCTCTAACGGACGTGCGAATTCACAGGTGCCCCCTTGTATCTACCCCTAACTGATGTCTGGAATATCGTATATCTATACTTTTTAAAACATCTCTTGGATCCTTAGATCCCTTTTTGAAAAATATCTTATGTGGCATGTCATGCTCAATACTTGATAATCATTCATGATATGATGTTATATCGTGTTATTCTCATGTTTCTCATGCTTAAAATTCGCTTAGGAATGTTTAGGGTAACTTATCTTTGCTTAAAACATGTTCTAGAATCTTTTCTCACTTTTTCTTAAGGCACACAGACATGTTATGCTTGGCACGTAGATGCGTGTGAAGGCACACGGGACCGTGCTCAAATAGTGCCCTTGATCGTGTAAGCTTCTGAAAAATTTTAATAAAACTAAGGCTAACCACACGGGTGTGTGGTGCAAATACAGGAGCGTGTATAAGCTAGCACACGGGCATGTATCGCACTGCATAGGCATGTAACCGCCTCAACACCATCTTGTGTCTTACCTATACAGACATGTAGAATTGGGATTAGCGTGTGCACTCGAGTACACAGGCGTGTGTCTGGATTTTCATACGTACATGGGTAACATGTAAGGTTGTGTCTCATACAGAATTGAGGCCACACAAGTGTGTACCCTCAGGTGTACGGGTATGTGCTCAGCCCAGATTCTACAGATGTGTCTGGAAACCTAGAAAATCTCACTCAAACACATCCAAATCTCAATCATTTCTCAATCAAATATAAACACAACATATATACATGCTAGTAAACCTCCTCATCTCATTCAATCATCATTAAGCATGCAAATCTCATACATTTCTCATAAAAATCATACCCAAGCACATATACATCATACATTTCATAATAATCTCATTCATCATCATTCCAAG
The DNA here is from genome assembly GCA_026122585.1 of Anacardium occidentale. Classification (NCBI taxonomy): domain Eukaryota; kingdom Viridiplantae; phylum Streptophyta; class Magnoliopsida; order Sapindales; family Anacardiaceae; genus Anacardium; species Anacardium occidentale. The sequence continues at coordinate 4,257 of JAJEJH010001367.1, forward strand.
CGTCACATTATCATTAAATCATGTTAGAAAACATGCACATCACACAACAACCATCCAAGAAGCTTAAAAATCAAAAAACATGCTGGAAACCTAAGTGAAAAAGGTAAAGAAATACTTACCTCTAACCATGGCATTTGGATCTCTCTCTCTTTCTCTCTAGATGCTCATGGATCTCTAACTGGAATAATGGTTGCTAGCTGGATGGATTCTTGCCTAGGGTTTGCTGAAAAATAAAGGAGAGAAGAAGCTGAAGGAAATAAACTGGCAAAAATGCAGGAAAACTAAAGCATTTATCGCACTCTCACCTAGCACCATACATGAAATATTCTTTCTAGAATACTCATGTATAAGCCACGAAAGGCTTCTAAAAGACTCTTCTACCTTTGAACCCTTTCACATCTATTTCTATCTGGAAATCTCTCTTTTAACCTTAGTCTCAGAGCCTAAAATGATAATTCTACCCCTGGGCTATTACAAATTTCTACTTCTTTATTAGTACAATTAAGTAAACAAATGTGGAACTAAAAAGTATAAACATTTAAATGCAATAATATTTTCCAAAACCTTTTGGCCTCAAGTACATTAGCCAACACACATTATCCATACCCCATAGACAAAAAATAATATTTCTTGCTAGAGCCTAGAATCAAAGCCAAATGGAGTTAATTAACAAATGAATACATATTAAAGTAAAATAATCCAATGTACAATATTACATGTTAGAATATAAAATACCTAGCCACTATTTGCCACTCCCACTGATTTCACTTTATTCTAGCTACTTAACTTCAACATCATGATTGATCTTCATAAATGTAAACAACGTAGATAATTAACAAATTATTACATTTTAAAGTATAATGTATAATATATGCTACGAAGATTAAAGTTAATGAGAATTGCTATAAACCTTTAAGGGTTCTTGAGTCCAATGCAAAGCTCAGATCAAATTAATGCCACATATAAATATGATCACATTTTTTCATGGTAGACATCACCTGTAAGGTGCTATAATAACCATATATTTAGGGGCAATCATATTTTATAAAAGCAAATTTAAACCTACAGAATAATAAAAAAGAGTACAATAATAATGTATGTGACAATATTATATTATGAATGATATATTATTATTGTAAATTACAAGTATAAATTTATAATGTTATTTACCTTAAATCTCGAAAGCTCGTTAGTGACATAAGCAAATTAATTTCTCCCTAATACTTGTTGAATTTTTCATTCATCTTTGCCACCATTAATGCAGTATCCTAATTCACATCAAATTCTCAAGCTTTCAAAATCTTTTTTTTTTTTTTTGTTGACTTTAATAAAATATAAGTTTGCCATTGGATAATGAGAGGGTGACATAATTTTTGAAATATTAACAAATATCTTTAAAAATTGGCATATTACTACTAATTTATCTCATTTCTTCTTAATCAAGCAAAATAGTATAAACATTGAATCATCACAATTGTACCTAGGAAAGATGTTTCTAAACAATAATGTCATATTTAAGATATTATAGGTGTTGTTCCATCTCATAGGGCAATCTCGAATGAGTTTTCTTTCCTTAACGCTAAATATATTGCCAATATTGACAAATTCTCTTTGTCTTATCTCACTTGCTCATAAAAATTTCACATCATCCCTTATCTTAGCAATTATTTCTCTTATTTCACCCACATTGTCTTGTACCAAATGATTGACGATGTGGATCATACATTAGACATAGAAATATAACTGTTAGCTATTAAAGATTGATGCATGCCATAATCATCCCTCAATAGTTTTATGTCCATGTTATTAAACCCCAAATAATAAATCACAAATAACTTAGAGGGGGGTCAATAGGTTATTTTAAAAACTTGTATAATTTTGAAACTTTTTCAATCAACAATCAACACAAGCAATTCAACAAATATAATTAATACAATATAATCAAGCATAAACATAAAATAAAAGAGATAGCGAAGAGAGAAATGCTCAACCGTTTTAGAGTGGTTCAGAGCTTCTCCATGCCTCATACATCCACAACTTCAAGCAACCTCGTTTGAAGATTTCCTGCCACTAACTTCAACCTTAAAGTTACAATAGTTTTGACACAAAGAATTTCATCTTTCTTACACTAGTTTTAATATAAGGGATTACGCTCTTAGCTTAGTTTTATTAGGAATTATGCCCAACACTAGTTTCACAAGATTGTACTCAAGGGTTTGTGGAAAAGTTACAAAGAAATTGCCTCACAAGGCTGATACAACAATAAGCTTTCGAAATTTCTCAAATGATTTTACAATTTGTTTCTTATGAGAGAAAATTTGGAGAAGAAGAATGAGAATAAGATGATATAAGTATTTGACCTTATTCTTCTCTTTTGATTCCTCAAATCAACTCCAATTTATAGTTGGTAGGAAGACATGACTGTTACTACCAATTTGAGAGCCGTTGGAGACTTTCTAGAAAATTACATAGTCGTGTCCTTCTATTGCACGGTCATGCTTCCTTTATTCTACACTTTCCAATGGTAATATTTTATGCTGACACGGGTGTGTGTCTTTCATACATAGTTATGTGTCACTTTTTTATGTATAACCTTTTGGATTCTAGAAGCTAGTAAGGGATGCATGCACGATCATCACACGGGAAACACACGGCTGGATTTTAGCCTTGCACACAGGCATGTGTTCCTGATGCACGACCGTGTCTTCTGCCCATTTCATTTGTCTTGGCTTGGCATAGGAACATGCCACAGGTGTGTGTATCATTTTAAATTGATACACGGTTGTGTGTCTTTCCTATACATAGTCATGTATACCTATTTTGTGCATAACATGCTCGTGTGTATTAAGTACGTAGTCGTGTATGGTAACTTTATGTATAACACGCTGATGTGTATTAAGCACACAATCATGTATATTAAGCACACGGTCGTGTGTGGCTTCAATTCTTTAATACACGGGCATGTGTTAGCATAACCCAGTCGTGTGTGACATTAAAGTCTACACACACGGTTGTGTATGAGCATTACATAGTCGTGTAATACCTTCTACTTCAAGCACCATAGACGTGTGTATATATATTCCTATAAAACAAGCTTTCAACTCGATTTTGGTCATGAACTAAGTTCATGCTAGGGGTAATTTTGTCATTTCATGAATTTTAACATATTTTCAGAATCACCAAAACGCCAAGGGTTCAACAATCTCCCCCTTTTTTATTAATGACAAAATATATTAAAATTCTTAATAAAGCATATTTAAATAAAAATTTTTTATTATACTTTCAACACTTCCCCTTTCTTGATGCTTATCAAATATTTGCAATTTTGTTGTAATAAAACAACTTCCCCTTTCTTTATGCATTTAAAAAACAACTCCCCATTTCCGTATGCATACAAAAATTAAAGTTTTCATTTGATTTTAAAGTTTTTATTTGATTTTAACACTAACTCTCCCTCTTTTCGTCATAAATCAAAAAAAGTTTTTGACAGAGTCTCCCTTATATTTTAAACATTTCCTATTTTTAAAAAGAAGAAATAACACTCCAAAATATATTCACAAACTAACTACATCAATATCCATATCAATCCATAGTAATCAATATCATATGCAATTATCACGAAAATGATTATGCAACAATATATCCATCCACCAAACATTAACAAATATCAATTATTAAAGTAAAACCAATATTAGCCAAAGTAATAATATGATAACCAAAATATACTAGAGTGACAAAACAATCATCAACCAAACATTAACAAATATCCAGTGTAATGTTAAAGTAAAAACAATTAAAAGATTAATGTTTCTCAAAAAAATATTAAAATACAGATGATGAAGCAATGCATATGGAAAATGATGTTGTTCAATCCTAAGTTGGTGGAGAAGCATCGTGATCATTTTAAACTGACATGGAGGAAAAATAAGAATTGAGAGCCTGTAACTAATATTCCATTCCACTCACTCAATCCTTGAGATATCACATTTTATTTTTAATGTTGATTATCTCTTGACTCATAAAATTAAAATGTTCCAAGGCTTGTCCTTGAAAAGTTTCAAATGATTCCATAAGCTTATACATTTTCAAAGGCGATTGAGATTTCATTCCTTATTCGATTCGAACTTTTTTCTCTCTTCTTCTAATAGATTCGACAATATGTAAGGAGACACTTGAAGGAGTCATAAAAGACTCAGTCTCTCCAATTGTATCTACCAATCTCCACCCCTTTAAACCATCTTTTTCAATTAATTTCATTCTATACAAAGCATCAACACGAAGGTAATGGATATCAGAAAAAGGATTTACATGATGCTCATAATCAGATAAATCTAAGCCCAGCTTCTCAGTAAAGAATGATATAAGCATCCTAAAATCTATAGGTACTCGGGGTTTATCAATATTTTCCTAAATATCATTTAGTTTACCAATCAACCATCGAGTCACATCCACTTACATATGTTCTAGAATGACTTTCATTAATGTTAGATCTGTTACACTTACATGTCCATTGGTATTTGTTCTAGCATTTAAAGCATAAGTAATCATTCTATGAAAAAATTTTAAGCTAGAACTCCGCATAACCGATGCCTTGGCCTTATAAGCATGATAGTAATCGGTTTCAGTATAATGTATCCAAGATGCTTGTAAGTTACGCCCTCTTAGCGTATCAAGCATTCCTTCATGATCACATTCAATCCAACTAACTAGCTCTTCTAGTTTTATAATCCAATTTAAATTACCTAATCTGAATTTTATCGTATAATCGGTAATTGTTGCTCTAAGATCTTTTGTTAACTATAATGAATTGTAGAACTTATAAATCAAATTTCAAAATTCATATTTCTCTCAAAATGTTTACATCCAAACACCTTCCAAAATAAATAGGTTTTCCTAAAAGTTGATTAAAGTGTACCTTTTGCTCTTTGTTTTAATATATAACACCATAAGGCCCTTCATTTGCTCTTGAGCTTGTATTCTACATTCTTGGAGGCATTTTGAGATGAACTTGAAATGCAAATGATTTTTGAAGGATTTGATATGAAAAACAACTTGAAATCGTGCGAAATTGGAAGAGAACTTAAGGAAATAGTGTTATAAACAAAATGTATGTGAAAGATTTGAGTAAAAATGAGAGAAATTTGAGAGATTTTCAGTAAAAATGGGCAGCTAGGGTTTTATTTTTCGTAAAAATGAAGAAAAAAGGCTAGATTTGCTTAAATAGATGCAGACACATGGTCGTGTGTTTTACATACACACAAGCGTGTGTCAAAACTCCCAAATACACACGGTCGTGTGTTTGATTTAAAATGCCCAAATATACACAGTCGTGTGGCTTTCAGACACACGGGCATGTGTCCATTTTAAACTTGACATAATATGATCGTGTTACCATAGCATGGGCATGTGCTGACCAAAGGTCAAGCATAATTGTGTACACTTGATACACAGTCGTGTGATCTGGAAATATGTAATATGCAACATGCTGAATTTTAACATTAATCAAAACACCATAAAATACAAATTTTGCACATTTTGATCAAATAAGAGGTATATTAATATGTGAATTCATATGTTAATCAATTTCAAAAATATATTCAAATGAATTCGACTCGAATTCATGTTAGACACATGAAGTAATAATCATCAAGCATACATCACCCAAACATACAAATTAGCACATATTGCTACCATTCATAAACCACATTTTCATACCAATACAATCATTATTCACAACACATAATTGAGCATGTTTAGAATAACTTATCTGGATATGAGTTGTGCTTCATGTTTTATTTCTACACCTTTTCTTTAATTCTTGTTTTCGGTGTAGAAGCATAAGGAGACTTTTTCTTCTTCATTTTCATTGTCTGAGTCCTTCTTACTTAAAGTTGAAAACATCTTCTTTTTCGAATACTTCTTCTTCACTTAGGGATATTCTTACCGGTAATGCCCTTCCTTTCCACATTGATAGCAAATTACTTCAATTTCCTTTTTCTTATTTTTCTTCTTGGAAAGCAATTTTCCAAACTTCCTTTAGAGCATCTTTACGTCCTCCTTGTCCATTAAGCTCTATTTTTTTATTGATTTTTCATCATCTTTGCTCGAGTTCTCCTCAACCTTGAGTGTAATATTTTTCTTATTTTTCTCCTCTTTCTTGGGCATCAATTTTATTTTGTGAGTTAAGAGACTCTATATCAATTCGTCCATGCCCATGTTGGTCAAGTCTTTTGATTCTTTGATTGTCGTCACCTTCATACTTTAAGCTTTTAGTAAGGATCTTAGCATTTTCTTGACCAAATCGATAGTTTCAATTTTCTTTTCCAATCCTCTCAATTCATTCACCAAATTCGAAATCATTTGTACATCTCTGTTATGTTTTCTTCCTTTTTCATTTCAAATAATTTGTATTCCCGAAAGAGAAGCTCCATTTTGGATTCCCTCACTTAGTTTGTTCCCTTATGAGTCATTTGAAGGATTATCTAAGCTTCGTGTGCTATTTCACAAAAAGAAACACGGTTAAATTCTATGACATCCATAACACAAAATAACATGTTTAAAGCTCAGAGTTTAAACATATCATCTTTTTATCATTTTCATCAAAATCATTTTCGTTTTTAGGTAAATTTGTTCTAGGGTCAGTGGGTACAAGATCCCCCAATTCAATAATTTTTCAAAGTTTATAATCAATGGATTGAACAAAAAATTTCATATGAATTTTCCATTGACCATAATTAACACCACAAAATAAGGGTGGCCTCATTGAACTACCCCTCTTATTCGAAAGTTAGTTTTTAAAAAAGGTTTGCCAAAAATTTTGAAATAAGATCTTAAACTCTAAAAATCGTTAGATTTTTTAAAACAAGAGCCCAAACTCTGATAACAATTATTAAACTTCAAATAATAAATGACAAATAACCTAGAGGCGGGTTAATAGGTTATTTTAAAAACTTGTATAATTTTGAAACTTTTTCAATCAACAATCAACACAAGCAATTCAACCAATATAATTAACATAATATAATCAAGTATAAACGTAAAATAAAAGAGATGGGGAAGAGAGAAATGCTCAGTTGTTTTAGAAAGGTTTGGAGCTTCTTCACGCCTCCTACGTCCACTATTTCAAGTAACCCCACTTGAAGATTTCCTTCCACTAACTTCAACCTTGAAGTTACAATAGTTTTGACACAAGGGATTTTGCCCTTCTTACACTAGTTTTATCTTAGTTTTAACAGAAATTACGCCTCACACTAGTTTCATGGGATTGCACCCAAAGGTTTGCAAAAAATATACAAAGAAATTACCTCACAAGGCTAATACAACAATAATCTCTCGAAATCTCTCAAATGATTTTACAATGTGTTTCTTATGAGAGAAAATTTGGAGAATAAGAATAAGAGGATATAAGTATTTGGCCTTATTCTTCTCTTTTGATTCCTCAAATCAGCTCCAATTTATAGTTGGTAGGAAGATATGACTGTTATTACTGATTTGAGAGCCGTTGTAGACTTTCTAGAAAATTACACTGTCGTGTCCTTCTCTTGCACGGTCGTGCTTCTTTTATTCTACACTTTTCAACGGTCATATTTTATACTAACACGGGTGTGTGTCTTCCTCACACGGTCGTGTGTCATCTTTTCATGTATAACCTTTTGAATTCTAGAAGCTAACACGAAATGTATGTACGGTCATCACATGAAAAACACACGACTGGATTTTAGCCTTGCACACGGGCGTGTGTTCCTGATGCACGGTCGTGTCTTCTGCCTCTTTCATTTATCTTGGCTTGGCATGGAAGCATGTCATGGGTGTGTGTATCATTTTATATTGATAGATGGTTGTGTGTCCATCCTGCACATGGTCGTGTGTGCCCACTTTATGCATAACACACTTGTGCGTACTAAGCGCACAGTCATGTATGACAATTTTGTACACAACACGCTTGTGTGTATTAAGCACACGGTCATGTATGGCTTCAATTCTTTAATACACGGGCGTGTGTTGGCATAACCCAGTCATGTGTGACATTAAAGTCTATATACACGGTTGTGTATAAGTATTACACGATCGTGTAATGCCTTTTCTTTTAAGCACCACGGGCGTGTGTATATATATTCCTACAAAACAAGCTTTTAGCCCGATTTCGATCTAAACCAAGTTCATGTTAGGGGTAATTTTGTCATTTCATGAATTTTAACATATTTTGGGAATCATTGAAACACCAAGGGTTCAACACATGTCATTAGCACTTGCAATATCTACTGTGATATTATGCACCTAAAATTGAATCATATTGAATTGACTAAAAACTAGAAACAATAATAGTAGTTAAAAATATATTATATTATTTATTATCCAACTTTATTAAAAATTACCTTCCTTTTAATGGCCCTTTCTCTAAAACATTTACACAATGCCTTTGCGATGTTTTTCCCCTTTAAGGCAAAGAATTGAGGACAAAACTTATCATCTGTTTCTCTAAATTTCCATGTCCTTGGTGTTGGGTTGGTGCCCAATAGCCTTGTATCTATTGGTGTATTTTTGTATTTACTTTAACATTATTGTAATTTAAAAATACATTATGATTGTTAATAATATAAGATATTTTAGTTATATTATCTTGGTGCATCTAAATAAATATAAAATGTCTTTAATATGGTAGAACTATGACAATAGAATCAATTGATTGATTGTGCTTTTCATATGTGCGCAATGGTGGCTATATTAGATTAGGTTCGTAATCCTGATATCATTGTAAAACCTTAAAGACATTGGTGATGGTGTAGAGGTTATTACAGTGTATGTAATTTCATTATAAAATAATGGCATTTTACATGTGTTGAGGTTTGTTATTTACAGTTTGATCATACACATGGGTGTATGATTTGATGATCATACACATGGGTGTATGATTTGATGATCATATTTACTAGACTGGCCTAATGATTAGTTACCTATATAGAGTGTGTTCCATTATGTCTATAGATCAATCCTTATGACTTGATAGATACATATGCTATTTCGATTTGAAGTCTATCATACCATCTTATACTAAGAGTGATATTGTAGCGACCCCCGCCCCAGGCTATTGTGCGCTGCGAAAAATATTGTTCATATAATAATAAAATATTCCTGAGGCGGGGACCTCTACAGAGAAACTGCTGCTGTATAAAATTTTTCTTAATAAAGAAACTGAAAATGTAATTTACTGCGAAAGTAAATCAAATATAAGCGTGAAAACCCAGGCTGCTCATGTATAAAAATAACTGATCATATAGTGTACTAGGGTATAATACACACATATGCGTACATGAGAAATAAAGCATGCGAGCCAACATGCCACTGCTGCTGCTGAGCCGTATCCCCAAAATCTCGCAGCGGTCTCGCTCCAGCTCAGCCCTCGAATCACTGACCTGCAAAAGGAAACAGGGAAAGGAGTGAGTGACAAAGTCACTCAGCAAGCATTTCCAAACACTACACTCGCAGGTCAAACAACCGACTACGTGACTCGTCACGTAGAAGGTTCTGCTAGACAGTTTTCTTACTGAATTCTGTTACATTCTGTTTCGATACTGTTCTGTTTCTCATCTGTTTCTCATGAGATGTTGTACATGACAATGAAATGTATATGCTGATGTCATGTATACTGAAAAGCTGTAAAACTTGCCATCAGGCTTGTTTTTCTGAAAAACTGTCTTTTTTGAAAACTCTTTTTGATAATAAAACCGTGATCCGAAGATCCTGAAAATATACGTATAGTATATACTGAAAACTGAATCAGAAAGTACTGTATCTGAAAATCTGCTGTGCTAGCCAGACTGATGAATACAGGGATTCGACACCCTGGCCGTGTGAGTTCAAGTCCTACTGAATCTACTGAATGCACAACCAGCACTCTCTATTGAGCTTGGTCAGTGACCACGTCCTCTCTAGCGGACGTTGGTTTCCCTCTCTAGCGGGTGTGCGAACTCACAGGCGCCCCCTCGTATTCACCCCTATCTGATATATGAAAAATCATATATATGTATATCTGAAAATCATACTGTTGGATCCTTGGATCCAGTCTGAAAATATCTGATATGGCATGTCGTGCTAATGTTGATAATCATGCATGAAATGCTGATTTCTGATATTAATTCTGAGTTCTGTGTGCTTAGAAATGGCTTAGAGTGGCTTAATTCTCATTTCAATTCAATTATTGCTGATTTCTAAAGTGCACGGGCGTGTGTTCTGGGGCGCACGGGCGTGTGTCAAGGCACACAGGACCGTGTGGCCATCGTGCAGGTGGGCGTGCAAGCTTCTGGATTATTTCATGAAAATCTGGCTAGGCACACAGGCGTGTGGTGCAACACACGGGCGTGCAAACTGAGGCACACGGGCGTGTATCACACTGCACGGGCGTGTGGCAGCATTTCTTCTTCTCCCCGTGTTCAACGCACACGGGCGTGTGGAATTAGGGGAAAGCACACGGGCGTGTGTACTCGAGCACACGGGCGTGTGTCTGGGTTTTCAGACACACACGGGCAGCATGCACGGCCGTGTCCCATGCAGAAATAAAAACGCACGGGCGTGCCTCAGGGACACACGGTAGTGTGCTCGACTCAGAAACTGCAGAATACATCTGGAAATCCAGAAATTTTCACACAAACACTTCCACACTCCAAATCATCAAATATAAACACTTTCTACTGCTACTAGCACGCAAATAATCATCATTTCATCAACTCAAACATGCCACATATCACACATAAAGCATATATCATCTGGAAACAGTATATACGCATGTAAATCATGGAAGCCACTCAATCATCCAATCATGCAACAAATCAAGCTCAAGCATGCTGGAAATATCTCAAACAAGCACACATAACATTCTCATAAACTGGAAACAGCCAACCAAGCTCTGAACTCAGCGAAAGAGGTAAGGAAAACACTTACCTCGCGCCATGGAAGCTCTATCTCTCTCCCTGGAAGACTCTGGATCTCTAATATGAAGCTGAGCTGCTGGGGGATCTCTCTCTGGAACTCTAGGGTTCACTGGAACTGAGGAAGAAGAAGAGAAAAGCTGGAAAATAAGCTGGGAGCTGAAATCTGCACAACTGGAAGAAATAAAACCAATACACGACTAAAAGGGCAGACGCACGGTCGTGTGTCCTAGGCACACGGTCGTGTGTCCGGTGGAAAATAGCTATTTCCACCCCCACATGCGTAGAAACTACACTCAAGTCCCAAAGGACTTCTAAAATGACTCTTCTACCCCCCTCTGAACTCTCAAAAATGACAATTCTACCTCTTGGGTCATTACAATTCTCCCCCTCTAATAAAAATTCCGTCCCCGGAATTACCTAAATAAATCAGGAAATCTTTCTCTCATGTCAGCTTCAACTTCCCAAGTAGCTTCCTCGACTCTCTGACTTCTCCACAGAACTTTTACTAGGAGAATTTCTCTGTTTCTCAGTCTCTTTACCCTGTAGTCCAAAATCTGAACTGGGAGTTCTTGGTAGCTCAAATCCTCTGATAACTCCAGATCTTGAACCTCTAACACGTGAGATGGATCACTCACATACTTTCTCAGCTGAGAGACATAAAATACACTGTGGATTCTGTCTAAGCTAGCTAGAATAGCTAATCTGTAAGCAACTTTGCCCACTCTCTCCAGAATCTGATACGGCCCAATGAATCTCGGAGCCAACTTGCCTTTTCTGCCAAATCTTAGGACACGTCTGTAGGGAGCAACTCGTAGAAACACGTGGTCTCCAACCTCAAACTCTATGTCCCTATGTCTCATATCTGCATAGCTTTTCTGACGATCCTGGGCCTGCTGAATTCTCTGCCTGATAACTCTGATCTGCTCAATCATAAGCTGAGTCATCTCTGGCCCCACTACTGATTCTAACGAATCTCTATCACCAATGTCATCCCAATACAATGGTGACCTGCACCTCCTACCATACAAGGCCTCGAAAGGTGCCATCTGGATCATTGACTGATAGCTGTTGTTGTAGGCAAACTCCATCAACGGTAGCAAATCAACCCAACTAGTCTGAAAATCCATGCAGCAGGCTCTCAACATGTCCTCTAGAATCTGGTTGACTCTCTCAGTCTGACCATCTATTTGCGGGTGGTAAGCTGAACTGAAATGAAGTCTGGTTCCCAATGCTCTCTGTAGACTACCCTAGAAAGCTGACAAAAATCTCGAATCTCTATCTGATACTATGTCTTTGGGAACCCCATATAATCTGACCACCTCTCTGACGTACAAACGGCCCAACTGATCTGTGCTCATACCCTCTCTGATCGGCAAGAAGTGAGCTGACTTGGTCAATCTGTCAACTATGACCCAAATACTGCTGTACCCACGCTGAACTCTGGGAAGTCCTGAAATGAAATCCATGGAGATACTCTCCCATTTCCATTTAGGAATCCTCAAAGGCTGAAGCAATCCAGAAGGTCTCTGATGCTCTGCTTTGACTTGCTGGCAAGTCAAACATCTGGCAATAAACTCTGAGATATCTTTCTTCATACCAGACCACCAAAATCCTCTCTTGAGATCTTGGTACATCTTGGTACTACCGGGATGCGCTGAATAAGCTGTACTGTAAGCCTCTGACAAAATTCTCTGTCTCAAATCTGTATCCTCTGGCACACATACTCTGTCTCTGAATCTCAGAATCCCGTCTCTGATCTCAAAGTCTGGCGCTGTGCCCTCATAAACCCTCTGAATCATACTCTGAACCCATCTGTTTGACATCTGAGCAGCTCTGATCTCATCCTGTAGCGTGGACACTAATTGAAGCCTGGAGAAACCAGTTGTCACTATCTCGATGTCCTCTCTGGCGATCTCGTGCTGCAATTGACTCTGCACTGAAATCATGGATAGAGCTACTCTCATGCTCAGGGCATCAGCTACTACATTAGCCTTACCCGGATGATAGCGAATCTCGCAATCATAATCTTTTACTAGCTCTAACCATCTTCTCTGTCTCATGTTCAATTCTTTCTGAGTGAAGAAATACTTGAGACTCTGATGATCTGAAAATATGCAACACCTGACACCATACAGATAATGTCTCCAGATCTTCAATGCAAACACTACTGCAGCTAACTCTAGGTCATGCGTAGGGTATCTCAACTCATAGTCCTTTAATTACCTGGAGGCATAGGCAATTACCCTACCTTGCTGCATCAAAACTGCTCCAATCCCCTGGTGTGATGCATCTGAATAAACCTCATAGTCGACACCCTCCTGAGGTAGTGCCAACACTGGAGCGCTGGTCAATCTCTGCTTTAATTCCTGAAATCTCTCCTCACAGACCTCGGTCCAAACAAACGGAACCTCTCTACGAGTCAAAGCTGACAACGGCCTCGCTATGCTGGAGAAACCCTCAATGAATCTACGGTAATATCCAGCCAACCCAAGGAAACTCCTAACGCCCTTAGGCGTCCTTGGTCTCGGCCAACTCAACATAACCTCTATCTTACTCGGGTCCACTGAAATACCAGCTGCTGAAACTACATGCCCGAGAAATGCTACACTGCTCAACCAGAATTCACATTTGCTGAACTTGGCATAAAGCTGACGGTCTCTCAATCTCTGAAGGACAAACCTCAGATGATACTCATGCTCCTCTACACTCCTCGAGTAAACCAAGATGTCATCGATAAAGACAACAACGAATCTATCTAGACAGTCTTGGAAAACTCGGTTCATCAAATCCATAAATACTGCGGGAGTATTCGTCAACCCAAAAGGCATCACCACAAACTCATAGTGGCCATACCTCGTCCTGAAAGCTGTCTCTGCCTGATCCCGTCTGACTGTAAAGACTCTGGCTCTACCTCTACCCGAAGGACCAACACCTCCTCCAGGTGCACCGGGACCACCTCTGCCTGCTCCAGCACCTCTGCCTGCTCTAGCACCTCTGCCTGCTGGACCAGGAAAACCTCTGGCTGGGGGACTACCACCGAACCCTGGGCACTCTGACGCCCGATGACCAGGTTGTCTACATCTGAAGCATACACCCTGTCCTGCTAAGCACTCGCCTGAATGCCTCCTACCACAACTCCTGCACTGTGGTAGATCTGTTATCTACTTTCTACCTTTTTTAGATTTCTTGGACTGCATGGGTCTCTTTCCCTTATCTCTGCCACTGCCCCTCTCAGGGGTTCTCTCTGAGACTCTCTCTACTGGTGTACTGAATGCACCCAACCTCTGAAGATAAACCTCTGATCTCAAAGCTCTCCCCATGGCATCACTAAATTTCTGGGGAGGAAACGGTCCTGTCATGACGTCTCTGGCTATTGCGGGATGTAAACCATGCATAAATTTTTGTACTTGAGCCATCTTTGAAGCTGTCATGCCTGGCACAAATCTCAACAACTGATTGAACTTGGTGGCATAGTCTCTAACTGAACCTATGCCTTGAGTCAACTCTATGAATTCTTGAGCCCTGGCATGCATCATGTCTGCACTGCGGTACTCCTTATCAAAAAGTCTTCTAAAGTCAACCCAAGTCATACTCCGAACATCCACTGATGTCTTAACGAGGTTCCACCAAACCCTCGCATCTCCTCTGAGCATATAAACTGCATATCTGACTCTCTCTCTCTGTCTGTCATGGGAAACAACTCCATGGCATTCTCTACCAATTCTATCCAGTCTTCCACGACTGCAGGATCTTTAGAACCAGTAAATCTGGGCGGCTGATGGGCTCCTGACAGACTGTAAATCGGATGCAGTCTCGCTGAACCACTAGAACTAGCTGTGCCTGCCCCTGAACTCTGGCCTGGCTGATACTCAGACTCTGGCGTCTGACCATACTCTGGTGCCTGAGCATATACTGGTATCTGAAACTCCTCTGGCCTCTGAAACTCTCCTGGTCTCTGCTCATACTGATCTTTGCCTCGCCCCTGATGGGCTCTGCCTCTAACAGGCTCTGGGGTCTCAACCCTCTCTGGAGGCTGTCGTTCATCTCTCAACACTTCTCTGACAATGTTTCTGACATCCTCTGCTTGAAGAGAAGCTCTGGAGTGCTGGGACCGCCTACGGTCACTAGTGCTCATTGGTCTAATGGAAGCACTACTCTGCTCACGCATATCTCTATCTCTATGGGATCTCCTTTCTAGAAAATCACACACAGAGGATAAATATCAAGCATAAACTGAAATTACACATTTAAACTTACGCTGAGGGGAAGCGAACGACGGCTGCTGGGATAGGCTGGCTCTCGGCTCATGCAATTTATACAAATAATGCATGTGAAAATTCATTTTCTGAAAATGATTTTCAAAATCTACTAAATGGCTCAAAGCAAGGCTCTGGTACCAAACACTGTAGCGACCCCCGCCCCAGGCTACTGTGCGCTGCAAAAAATACTATTCATATAATAATAAAATATTCCTGAGGTGGGGACCTCTACAGAGAAACTACTGCTGTATAAAATTTTTCTTAATAAAGAAACTAAAAATGTAATTTACTGCGAAAGTAAATCAAATATAAGCGTGAAAACCCAGGCTGCTCATGTATAAAAATAACTGATCATACAGTGTACTAGGGTATAATACACACATATGCGTACATGAGAAATAAAACATGCGAGCCAACATGCCACTGCTGCTGCCGAGCCATATCCCCAAAATCTCGCAGCGGTCTCGCTTCAGCTCAGCCCTCGAATCACTGACCTGCAAAAGGAAACAGGGAAAGGAGTGAGTGACAAAGTCACTCAGCAAGCGTTTCCAAACACTACACTCGCAGGTCAAACAACCGACTACGTGACTCGTCACGTAGAAGGTTCTGCTAGACAGTTTTCTTACTGAATTCTGTTACATTCTGTTCTGATACTGTTCTGTTTCTCATCTGTTTCTCATGAGATGCTGTACATGACAATGAAATGTATATGCTGATGTCATGTATACTGAAAAGCTGTAAAACTTGCCATCAGGCTTGTTTTTCTGAAAAACTGTCTTTTCTGAAAACTCTTTTTGATAATAAAACCGTGATCCGAAGATCCTGAAAATATACGTATAGTATATACTGAAAACTGAATCAGAAAGTACTGTATCTGAAAATCTGTTGTGCTGGCCAGACTGATGAATACAGGGATTCGGCACCCTGGCCGTGTGAGTTCAAGTCCTACTGAATCTACTGAATGCACAACCAGCACTCTCTATTGAGCTTGGTCAGTGACCACGTCCTCTCTAGCGGACGCTGGTTTCCCTCTCTAGCGGGTGTGCGAACTCACAGGCGCCCCCTCGTATTCACCCCTATCTGATATATGAAAAATCATATATGTATATCTGAAAATCATACTGTTGGATCCTTGGATCCAGTCTGAAAATATCTGATATGGCATGTCGTGCTAATGTTGATAATCATGCATGAAATGCTGATTTCTGATATTAATTCTGAGTTCTGTGTGCTTAGAAATGGCTTAGAGTGGCTTAATTCTCATTTCAATTCAATTACTGCTGATTTCTAAAGTGCACGGGCGTGTGTTCTGGGGCGCACGGGCGTGTGTTCTAGGGCGCACGGGCGTCTGTCAAGGCACACGGGACCTTGTGGCCATCGTGCAGGTGGGCGTGCAAGCTTCTGGATTATTTCATGAAAATCTGGCTAGGCACACGGGTGTGTGGTGCAACACACGGGCGTGCAAACTGAGGCACACGGGCGTGTATCACACTGCACGGGCGTGTGGCAGCATTTCTTCTTCTCCCCGTGTTCAATGCACACGGGCGTGTGGAATTAGGGGAAAGCACACGGGTGTGTGTACTCAGGCACACGGGCGTGTGTTTGGGTTTTCAGACGCACACGGGCAGCATGCACGGCCGTGTCCCATGCAGAAATGAAAACGCACGGGCGTGCCTCAGGGACACACGGTCGTGTGCTCGACCCAGAAACTGCAGAATACGTCTGGAAATCCAGAAATTCCCACACAAACACTTCCATACTCCAAATCATCAAATATAAACACTTTCTACTGCTACTAGCACGCAAATAATCATCATTTCATCAACTCAAACACGCCACATATCACACATAAAGCATATATCATCTGGAAACAGTATATACGCATGTAAATCATGGAAGCCACTCAATCATCCAATCATGCAACAAATCAAGCTCAAGCATGCTGGAAATATCTCAAACAAGCACACATAACATTCTCATAAACTGGAAACAGCCAACCAGGCTCTGAACTCAGCAAAAGAGGTAAGGAAAACACTTACCTCGCGCCATGGAAGCTCTATCTCTCTCCCTGGAAGACTTTGGATCTCTAATCTGAAGCTGAGCTGCTGGGGGATCTCTCTCTGGAACTCTAGGGTTCACTGGAGCTGAGGAAGAAGAAGAGAAAAGCTGGAAAATAAGCTGGGAGCTGAAATCTGCGCAACTGGAAGAAATAAAACCAATACACGACTAAAAGGGCAGACGCACGGTCGTGTGTCCTAGGCACACGGTCGTGTGTCCGGTGGAAAATAGCCATTTCCACCCCCACATGCGCAGAAACTACACTCAAGTCCCAAAGGACTTCTAAAATGACTCTTCTACCCCCCTCTAAACTCTCAAAAATGACAATTCTACCCCTTGGGTCATTACAGATATCATTTAATGTTATCAAATACACCATCATAAATAAGATGTTATAAAGGTGAATGATCAATTGCATCATGATAAGTATAAAGGCTATAGTAGATTAATACAAAATTTATCACTCGCAAATAGATGAGTTAAGTCTATGTTGAGTATGTCCAAAATCATTGAGTCTACGACTATAGTTGAATTGGTCAATGTTGTATCTAATATCTCTTATTTGTATATTTGTGTATATGAGGGCTTTCTAAGCTAAACACATAGCTATGTCTCAGCCTCATGAGATACGATGACAAAGGGAGCATATTATATGCTAACTATCAAGTTAATAAGATGTTCACTGATACGTTACTATTTAAAGGTTGATAATACTTTACTAGAGGTCATTCTTAACTTGTGTTCAAATCTAGTTTGAATCTAAATACTACCAAGTTAATAGGAAGCTTGCAGGTCACACGCATACAATAGTTGATGGCTCAAGAAATAAAGGATTGTTGTCCTAGATTTGTGTATTTAGGCGTTATCATAAGCAATTTGCTAGTTTGATTTGGACCAGATTGAGAAGTTGTGTTTCAAAATTGCCTTGATACACGATCGTGTCTATCACACATACACAATTGTTTGTTTGGATGGTTGACAAAATCTAGATTTTTTAGATAGAATATTCGTTTGACCCCAAGTCAAACAAAGTACTATTGACATACAACTTTATAACATGAAGCACAATTGTGCTTGAAGTAGTTAATGCATGGGTTATGGTGTCTTGCACTGTGTACCTTATCACTTGGGTGGAGCTTAAAACACTACTATCTAAATATGACACGTGACTATGAATCATTGATTTTTCAATTAATACGCTCATAGAAAACAAGCGTAAACGCAAAAAATTACGTCTATTGATTGAATTTGTGTATGGTGATGACTTTCTTTAACAATTTTTGACATATTCCAAGTACCAAAATAGCCGAAAAAATGTGTAGATAATTATATTTGACATTTAGCACATTATAATATAAAAAAATTAGATATTTGGTGTCGATTTCAGCTTAAAAACAAGTATATTTTGCGTTTAAAACTTTTTGTCCAAATTTGATCAATATACGGGAAATTTAATGATATTTTCTGTTGAAATAAATGTTCAACTAAGTTTAAATAAAAGGGAGAAAGGTAGTTGGTAGTGAATATCTTCACCATGCCCAATAGACCAAAGTACCTACAGTAGAAAATTGTTATCGCCACTATATCAATTGAAGCCAACTTCCACGATGTTTCCTCAAGGACGCGATGTATATCCTTGTATGTAATTGATCCGTTCTCCTTTAAATATTGCTCATCAATACTGGATTTTGCTGAAAAATGCCAAAAATCTAGGAAATCTTTCACTTGAAAAAGCTTTGCATTTTTTAAAATTTTCTGATTGTGACTTTTCATAGGTTGTGCATAAACCCTTTGACTTTTATAAAGGAGAGACATTTTCATTATTTTCAATGTATGTGTATCGCCATTTATATATGCGTAAAAATGTAGGAAGTCAATAATTTTAAATTTTTTGCGTATCACATGTACTACATATCTTGGTGCGTATGAAATTTAAAGTAATTTTGTAAAAACGAAAAAGAAAGTGAATAAAATTTATTTTTATTTTTTGATTTTGATTCTTTAAATTAGTTTTCCTAATATCAAACTTATCATTTATTATTTCATTCCGTCGTCATGTATTAATTAAAATTTTATATTAAATTTTGGATAAAACAATGTAATTCCTTTTCATTTTCCCTTTTTAGAATTTTTGTTATTTTATTTTGTTAAAAAAATATATTCTTGATGAAAGTTATCAAACAAAGTCTAAAATCTAAAATATAGAAAATAAATTCATTTTTTATTTTATTTATTTAAAAAAAAAACTAAACAACTTTATTTTAGGTATTTTCAACATAACTTTAATGGCCTTTAAATTTTGCTGCTACTGTTATTTAAACTTGAAAGTTGAAAACTTGAAAAGTCCCGCTTCACTTTCTGAAAAAACTTCTCTTTAACTCTCCACAATTTTCAGTTTTCAAGTCTTTGCTAATGGCGTATCAAAAATCAAGCTATAGCGATCCGACGGCTCAGAACACATCACATTTCGCAAGCTCAGGTTTAATTCTTCTGATATGATTGGCTCCAAGACCACTTTGTATCCGAAAAATCGTTGTAATTTTATTTTCTTGGCAGCCAAACAGTTAAATACAAGAAATTCGATTTTCAGTTTATTTTTTTATTAAGTCTAAGACACTTGGTTCGAAGAAAGTGCTTTAAGAAAATAACGTGAGAATTCCATTTTACATAAAAAGAACTTCGAAATTTTCTTTTAAAAATGTTTGATAATTTTATTTTTCAGAAAGTATTTTGAGTGCTTTCCATGGATTGCTTTATTTCGAAAGTGATTTTTGGGAAGTACTTTTTAGAAAGTACTTAATTCAAAAAGTAGTCAAAGAATATTTTCTACACAAACACAAGAAAGAATAATTTATAAAGGTAGTAGATGGATGTTAAATAATTAAGCTGCACAGGTTTTTTTTTTTTTTTCAATTGGATAGAGGAACCAAAATGGCATTTCTGTTAATGTATTTATAGTAAGCAGCTATAGAGCACTGAAGTTACAATTGAATATAATTTAAGACTGCAATGTGAATGAGGAGTTGAAGATTTCGAGCTCTGCTCTGTCTTTTTCGTTATTTGGTCTTTCTCTTTGTGTCTTGAAGTATGAATTTGTTTCATCGATATAAGTTGATCGACACAATAGTAAATTTCTTTTGTTAAGCATTCTCACAAGTTGCTCTTAAATTACCAAAAGGATGCCATTGTATATTCATTCACCTTCTTGCTGCATAAGTTGAAACTGACTTATGTCTCTGATGCACGGGGTGTTGTGTTTGATAACATGTTAATTTCATATTCTCTGTTTGATTTCTGCAAACTGTTAAATATGAAAAACATTGATATCATTTGTATAAATTCGTATTCAAATCATTGGAGATGGATTGCTTGGATGGTGATAATAGAAGACTGCTAGATTCTTGCTTCAAAGCCTTTACTTGTTACTTATGTGTCTACTTGAAATGATGGTTTCAGTAAGTAGTATTTTGTGTTTGAAGGTGGAGCAGGAGTTTGTATGATGAGCAGCACATGGAGAGATGAACAACACCCGTCATTCATCAATTTTATCACTTCCTTCCTCAGTGCAAATTCTTTCCGCCTTAATTTTGTTCGAATAGCTCCTGTAGTTACCTTCTCTTTTTTCTATATGCACTTTGTATATATATGATTGTCACTCACTTCTAGAGATTTTTTGTGTAGGACTTAATTTTTAACTGTGGAGGTTTATCAATCTCATTCATTTTTATTACAAACTGGAATCATGACAATATTGAGCCAGTCTTTAGCAGGTAGTCTAGGACTTTTCCCTATTCAAGCTGTTAGCTGTTTCATATAAGCATTTGATCAGCTGCAAATGCAATTAGCCCCCATTTGATCTGAGTCATGTAGAGTGAAGAAACTGAAGGAGCAGTTTGCGCATCTCTATGTCATTGTCAGTCTTCCAACTAGAGACCAAAATGATTCTTTTGTTCGCTCTTATTTCAGGTGAGTTACCAGAATATCATATTTAAGTTTATCTCTATGTTAAACACCTAAATAGCTCTTTGCATTTAATGAAGACATGATGTAGAGCTTGGTAGACCAACATTTGTGCCAGTTCATGACATGGAGATGGGATTGGAAATGATCGTTAAAATAGCTCACTCTCGTGGAGGTATAATCTTTCTCTATGAAGCTCACTTCAGTTTCTATTCAAGTAGCTTAATGGATACCATGTACACTGCAGCATGCAAACAGCGAGATGCTATATCAAAAATGAAGGCTGAGGTTGGTGGAAGTTATCACTTACTTTAACGTCTATTCTAGATTATCTACTGAATTGGTTTATTCCTGCTCTTGCATGTGAAGAGAAAGCGGTCAGTGCAGGGAATGAACATTTTCCTTGAAGTGATGACATCCATACCATCTATAGATAATCATGATGCTTATGCGGTAATGTAGTTCACTATAATTCAAGCAACTTTTTCAATGTCTCTTCCTATTTCTGTGTTAGATGTTTCTTGCAAATATGAGTTTGTTTTAATTTTTTAAAGTTTACTTCATAAACTGCAATTGATTTGGTCAAAATATGATGTTTGCCAATGTTTGCTGCCATCTTTTCTTATTAATAACCTGATATGATGCTGATTCTTATCAATAGCAAAAACGTTGTAAAAAAAAACAAGTAAATTTTCATTTTTTCTTGAATGTATTTGGTTTTGGGACAACATTTTTGACTTAATCCTTAATCTATCCCTGTGGGCAAGATGAAAAATTAATATAGAAATATATTCAATGTACAACTTCACATATAATTTGCTTTCATTTGCATAGGTTCTAAAATTTAAACCCTAGTCCAAGTTCACACAATTTGAAGCCATTTTCTGTGACAACTTGACATTCAATTCCCTTCAGAGTTTTGAGTTTGGATATAATAGTAATTTGAGCATTCGGAGTTCATATACATGCATGGAGGAAATTTTCTTGGAAAAACATGTAATCAATGAACCATAATTGTTCATAAAGTTCGTATATTACAAGCATTCCGATCAGCTAACTCTTGCATTGCACAATATCCAGATTGACTGTGGATATTTTCAGCTATATCTTGTGACCAGTGTCCGAATTTTTAATCAATCAATAGCTTGTTAAATTTTGGCAATGGAGCTATATTATGTGACCATACTTAAAGATGAATTCCTGTTCAAAATGATAACGCCTTCTGATTCTTCTCTTTCAGCTTAATCAAGCTATTGGTTCAATTGAAGCAATTGCTAAGGCATCAAAGGAATGCATTCTAGAGAACACAGACCTATCAGCAGATAAGGCTGAAATGATAGTCAGGTTCTTCAGAGATCCAAAGTTTTATCTCAATCCAAAAATCAATTAATGCTTAAAACATTTAGTATCTCTAATGATTCTTCTAGCAGTTGGTGTTGCTAGTTTTGCCTTGTATGTGCTGTGAGGTTATAGTGATATGATTACAGGTCATTCGATTAAAAACTTCCTTTGAAATGTATGTAGAAGAAAGAAAAAAGTGGGTTAGATTTAGAATTTAGACTTCTTATATGAAACATGGGTAGAAAGGTTCTAAATGCTCTTTTATATCTGATTGATGTCAAAATAAAATCATTCTCAACCGTATAAAAAATTTCAGTGCGACAGATATTTTGGCCAGGAAACTCAAGATTTGACTTTGGAGCTGTAGAGTATATTAGTCTTTTTCTTTTATATATTTTAGAATTCAGGATAAAAGAAAATGAGGTTCTTTACACAAGTTT
Source organism: Anacardium occidentale (assembly GCA_026122585.1). Classification (NCBI taxonomy): domain Eukaryota; kingdom Viridiplantae; phylum Streptophyta; class Magnoliopsida; order Sapindales; family Anacardiaceae; genus Anacardium; species Anacardium occidentale. The sequence goes on from JAJEJH010001367.1 coordinate 27,243, forward strand.
TTAAGTCTAAGAGCATCCATTAATAGAGTTCTTAGCTCCTCCATCTCTAGGCGATGTGAAAATCAATCACTCCCCTTTCGGTGAAATACTATTCCTACTTCAGATACTTACGATACCCCCAGAACGACGATCAAGAATTAAAGTTTTCCTAGCTTTGGTGATTAGCACTCTGTCAACAAGAAAGTAATTAGAGTACAACTCTTCTCGTTACAAATTAATTCAGGATACGTTGGTACAAATAAAGCTCTGTCAAGTAAAACTCCTGCTAATAAAATTTCAACCCTAATAGACATGCCAATTAGGTAATTGGGTGATTGTGGCTAGGATTCATATTTTATTAGGTTTTGAAAATTTGTTCAAACATGATAGCTGCATTTGGAAGCACCTGTTGAATTTTCGGAATATAAGTACTTGTTTACTAGTAAGATATAATAACATATTTTGCATGATTTGAAATCAAAATGTACAAGAATTGATTTCCATCTACACTTCCGCATAACATTAAAACAAAAAATAAAAGATTAACCCGCTGGAAACCTGAAATACTTCTGGAATCTGATATACTAAAATCTGATTTATCAAACGAACTTGTTTCAATTCTTTGATGCAAACTTCTTCACCCTTAATCTTCCTTCCTTTGCTCAAACTTCTCAACGAGTCTCTGCCAATTAAGGAGAGTCTGTCACAAATTTTTGAAGATTGATTACTATGACTGTAATATCATCCATGTTGCCTCTGCTAGAAGAAATCTTGATAAGCTTTTTGCAGGACTCTAATGAATTATTGTCTCTTGAAACCACATCTACTGCCTCCTGCTCATTTACCTGATTAATTGACACAAAATTTATCAACTCATGCTGTCAAAATATATCATAGATAAACTTAGGAAACCAAAAATCTTACATTGAGAACAATGGATGCATTACTTTTTTAAATGAATCTTTTATTTTTTAGCACTTCAGTTTTAGATAAACTTCATTCACTGTTGTTCTTGCAAACACCCTTTTTACTAGTGAAATGTCTGATAAAATTTGTGAGAGTTTGAGAGAGATCTTTGACAATTTGAAGAAGGTAAGACAATTTTGGTGTTACCAAAGGCATGTTTGATATTTTCTTAAAAACCATTAAGAATTTGTCCAAAATTTAGCCAAATTTAAAGAGAATATTGGTTTTTTTTATACAGTCTTGTTACTTTACTTTTAATTCTGCATGCAACTTTTGTAGATAGAATTACCTATGAGCAATTTAGCATACCTTATCCCACAATCCATCAGAAGCCATAATCAAGAACTCACAATCTGAAGTCAGTGGAAGACTTTTAGTTTCTGGTTCAGAAATTATCCATTCTTTCAAATGCAAATCTCCAATAGCTCTAGAAACTGCAAGTGAACCTTGAACTCTCCAAACTCCATTATAATTTTCCACAAAACCACCCTGCAATATATTTCAAAACTGATAAGTATACACACCTTATTTAATGACACAAACACAATCCAATTCTATGAACAAGAAATTTGCAGATTGAAGAAAAAAAACTAACTGCATTCTCAATTCGAAGTCGTTCATCTTCCTGGCTTAGACGATGATCCGTTGTCAGAGAATTAGCTACTCCTTTCCTACTCAACACTACTTTACAATCTCCAACACTTGCTACATGTAACTCACCATTCTTCAATAGGACACTAGCTGTACAAGCTCCGCCATTAAC
>JAJEJH010001368.1:0-28912 GCA_026122585.1 Anacardium occidentale
TAAGAAAACTGTCTAGTAGAATCTTCTACGTGACGAGTCACGTAGTCGATTAGTTGTTTGACCTGCGAGTGTAGTGTTTGGAAACGCTTGCTGAGTGACTTTGTCACTCACTCCTTTCCCTGTTTCCTTTTGCAGGTCAGTAGTTCGAGGCTGAGCTGGAGCGAGACCGCTGCGAGTTTTTGGGGATGTGGCTCGGCAGCAGCAGATAGCATGTTGGCTCGCATGCTTTAGTATTCTCATGTATATATGTGTGTATTATACCCTAGTACACTATATGATCAGTTATTTTTATACATGAGCAGCCTGGGGCTTTCACGCTTCAGTATATTTCAGTATTTTACTTATGTTAACAGTTTCTTTTATAAAGAAATTTGTTATACCAGTTTCAACAGCAGGTTTTCTGTAGAGGTCCCCGTCTCAGGAATATTTTATTATTATATGAACAGTATTTTCCGCAGCGCACAGTAACCTGAGGCGGGGGTCGCTACAAACTCTGAGAAGTCCTGAGATGAAATCCATGGAAATTCTCTTCCATTTTCATTCTAGGATACTCAAAGGCTGCAACAACCCTGATGGTCTCTGGTGTTCTGCTTTGATCTACTGATATACTAGACATCTGACTACGAAGTCTGTTATGTCTCTCTTCATCCCTGACCACCAAAAGTTTCTCTTCAGATCTTGGTACATCTTGGTACTGCCCAGATAAGCTGTATACATTGAACTATGGGCTTCTGATAAGATTCTCTTCCTTAAATCTAAGTCTTCTGGAACATAAACTTAGCCCTTGAATCTTAGTATTTCATCTTTGATCTTAAAATATGGCATTGTGCATGCGTGTGTCATGTGCACGGGCATGCATGAGCTTACACAGGACCGTGAGCAAGTCGTGCATGTGGTCGTGCTCGATTATGTGATTTTCTACATATTTCTCATTTTCTCTTGGTGTACGATCGTGACATAAACATGCACGGTCATAACTCTGTATTTTAGGTCATGCACAGCTACGTGAACACGATCGTGACCATGTAAGAAATACAATATGCACGGGTGTGCGCTACGTGTGCACAGGCGTGTGTCCTGCACTGCACGAACATGACCTCTTGGATCGTGCTTATTTCCATCCAAATCTCATAACAAACATAAATCAACCATTTCCCATATACACAACATTTCATAGTCACATGCTTTTATCATCCATAACACCAAATCAACTACTTAGTCATATCCACATCTCAAAATCACACACGCATATACATATTTCATAAGCATCAACCATACATGCATATTAAGCATAACCATCCAATCAAAATCATTACACATGAAGTAAAACATCATAAGCATGCTGGAATCGAACTCATCTCAACCAAAACATGCATCAAACACATTAAAGAAAGAGGGAAAGAGGTAAGAAACACCTATCTCTTGACATGCTTTCTCTCTCGAGGAAATCACAAGCTCAAGTTGCATTAGATGGTCTTGGTTGCTGCTCTTCTCTTCTAGGATTGATATGCTCTGAAAATCAAATGGAAATCTTGGGTGAAAATGGTTGGAAAATCGGATAAACTTAACTTAAAACCAGGGTGGCTGAAACATTACGCATGCACGAGCGTGCACTGTACATGCACAGTCGTGCATGGTAGGAAAATCACAAAAATGTCATTTTCCCGCGCTCACATGTAAATCCTCTTAACAAGATCCATGCACAAGCCACCTAACTCAGGAAAAACATCTATTTCACCCTAAAACTCTGTCACAACCCTAGAATTCTCATCAATCTTAATCTGACCTCAGATTAGAAGCCTAAAAGACAAATCTAACACTGGGATGTTACACACACTCCCAACAACTTTTTTTTTCTCTTAAAAGTAACCTCAAGCTCTATTGGCATAATTCTTGAAATGTGGGAAAACCGTCTAAGTCCCTCCCAATTCCTCTTGAAAATAGCCTCAAAGCTTTATTAACATAGCTCTTGAAGGAGGGTATAGACACCCCATTTTGGACCCAACAAGGTCACCCCCGATGATGAAAAACATGGATGTTGATTTAAAATTTTTGAGATATTGAGCCGAGGACGGATGAGTTAAAAATATATATATATATTTATTTTATGTTATTTTTATAAAAAAAAAGTGTGTATTTATTTTATTACAAAAGAAAAAAAAAAGGTGTTTATTTTATATTGTTGTATGAGTGGAAAAAAAAAAAAGGTTCATAACCCATAGCCCATGCAGCCAACCCAAGTCAAAAATGGAGAAAGAAAAAAAAGAAAAAAGAAAGGAGGAAGCCCAACAGGAGGGCCCTACTTTTCTTTATTATGTATTATGTATTTCTTGTATATATACATGTGTGTGTGTGTGTGTGTGAGGGGGGGGGGGGGGGGGGGATTATAATATACTGTATATGTGCATTATTAATGTTTTGTAAAAAAAAAAAAAAAACCTCATGTTCTGTACGTACTCAAATGTATTATGTTTCCATGAAAAATGTATGAAGGTGATTTTGTTGGTGGGCATGAGATGTATTGAGTTTCTTGGGCATCCTGGGTTCAAACTGCAGAAAATGGATCTGTTAGATTCTATGTGCATCCTTGTCTATTGTACATATAAAATTTTGCATCTACATTAAATGGATGTGGCTGTTGCCTTGGTGGTGAAAGGTTGGAGGTTTAATCTGTTGGGCGCTTGGGTTCGAGTCACGGCTGGGGGGGAGGGGGGGTGGAATTTGCTTATTTTACCTACTGTGCATGTGTGTGTGTATGTGTGTGTATATTATTGGGCTTCCTGGTTAGGCTGCATGCTGTCAATTTTCATTGGGCGGGCTGGTTGGCTGCACTTTGTTTATTAATATTAAGTGGGCTACATTCTGTATATTTCCTTAGATGGGCTGCTTTTACTTGGGCTAGAGTATTGATTAAACTGTTCATTCTTATTTTTATTCTATAGGTATAATTTGTTTTAATTAAATTTTGTTTTACAAGATTTATTTATTTAATATATTTGTTTATTTTATTGGATTGATTAACAAAATTGTTTTTGCAGGATTTATTTATTTATTATTTCTAGGCTTGTTTAGGGCTAGAAGAAATGTATAAGGGTGTATGGAAAAATGGTTGTAATTTTTAATTTTTAATTTATGTTGATTTGGTTTTATATTCTATGACTAACCTAATTTGTTTTGCAGGATTTATTTATTATTTCATAGGCTTGTTTAGGGTTAGAGGAAATGTATAGGGGTGTATGGAAAATGGTTGTAATTTTTAATTATTTTCTTTTCCATATTTTATAATTTTCGTGGATGAATGTAATTTATTATATATGTATGATTATTAATAATGCATCGTATGATAATACGGAACTTAATTAAACTTGGTAACGCGCTTAACGAACGAACTACAAAAGTAGAGACCGGTTTTCATGCCGGGCAGCATGGGTGCCTAACACCTTCCCATCGTCGTACTTGACTTTCCGAACCCGACCCATTGGGTAGGTAAGGAGTGATTGGGTCTTTTGTAAGGGATCCATAAATCATCCATCCTCACCGATGTGTATTTTCCCAGGGTTACTCCTGGGTGGCGACTCCATAGACTCTGTATCAGGCCACAAACCTATTATGCGCTCCTCTTGACCACGTTTAGGGTGGTTAAACAAGAGTGGCAAGTCTGTCCTCGCTTGGCGTGACAAAAACCGGCGCCACAACCTGGCGACTCTACTGGGGAAAATGCGAAGAGTCGATTCCGATGTGGTAAGCTTATAAAGGGCTTCTAAGTTTAATCAAGTTCCTTGCATTGCACAACACTCACACCCACTGTGCACTCCTTATCCCTATTAACCCCGATGGCAATCCAGACTTCGCCCGAAAGCCCACTCAGCCCAGGGGTAGTCTGTCTTGTACATCAACCTTAGGCAACGTACCCTCGTGTATATGAAAAGAACCTTTGGTTCTCGCCTAAGGTAGCTCTTGACATTTACCTGAGTCAAACCCATGTAATGGCCCATAGATGTCAATCCTTAGGACCCATTTTTGTATGTGATTGATTGTAGGACCCGCCGCCATGAGTACCCCTGCTGCTAGATACTGGAGGTGCTTTTCATTAATAATCTGAAAATATGGGTACCCGCGACGGCAATCCTACGAAAATATAAAATTGAAACTACTATACATTATGAATACAATGTAGAAGTGAAACTGAAATATACATTTACTGTCTGAAAATACATAACTGTACAATGGGCCTTTTCCATGTACATACTGTTCCTATACATCTGGTTACATACAAAAGTATATCTGGAAACTGAAACATATACAATATGACCACACAGGTCCAAAACTGATATATACATACTTAGATCGTGGTATGGGCCCTCTCTTGCAGGCCTCGAACCACCCGCTCCTCGGAGACAGTACGAACACCTGAAAATGATGGAAGAAGGAGGGGGATGAGTGATAAAGATCACCCAATAAGCGCTCATTACTTCCCTCAACCCAAGCAAGCACAAACAATCACAAACATACCTGGCCTCGGTTATATTCATACATCTATGCACTTGCTGGAATCTGAAACTGTTTATCTGAATATCTGATTCTCATTATATGCTGATTTCATTATTATTCATGTCATGATGTGTATGTCATACCATGCTACTGAAAATACTGTGGATGCATGCATCTGAATAACTGAATATCTGAATGTACCCGTAGGTACCTGCTGTGCTGATTAGACTTGGTGAACACAGGGATTCGACATCCTGGCCATGTGGGCTGAACAGTCTAGCTACTGGCTAGAAAGCTGAATAATAACTGTTGGACGATCTGACTGGTGTCAGAAGGCTGAAACTGAAATGCTGCTGAACATCCTAATTGGTGTCAGAAAGCTGAATCCCACAGATGCCCCCTCGAGTTCACCCTATACTCTTACCCGTACATCGGGTTTTGAATACTGAATACTGCTAAATTCGGATCCCTTGATCCTTTCTGAAGCTACATGTCATGTTATGATATGCATATGCAGTTTTACTAACTGAATTCATGCTTATCTGATGCTTATCTGAAGCATTTATGTCATTAAACAAATTTCCCATACTTTATTTCTCATTTTCAATTCTTTTTCTGAAAAACTACAAGTTCACAGGCGTGTGGGCAAGGCACACGGGCGTGCGTGCCTCACACACAAGCGTGCATGGCTAAGGCACATGGGCGTGTGCCTGGATGCACGGGACCGTGCATCGGTCGTGCATCCAACCGTGCAAGCTACTGGAATTTCTGGAAATTTTCTGAAACAACATGCACACGGGCGTGTCTTTCAGGACACACGGGCGTGTGTCTGGCATTTCTGCCCGTGCACACAGCGTGCACACGGGCGTGTGTTCTGAAAAACAAAGGCACACGACCATGCCATGCAGGCACACGGTCATGTGTCTTGTTCTTCAACAAGAACACCGCCTGGAAAAATGCATAATTCCTCAACCAATTCACAATCAATTTCAAATCAGCTTTCAATACATATTCCCAACACTTCACTAAGCATATAAACGAGTTCAATTTCCACATGCATCAACTATCAAGCATTTCACCATGGAAGCAACCACTTTCTCTCACTAAAGCTTTCTCAAACATGCATGCATGAATCAAGGATGGCAAATTCATCATCTCATGTCACAAATATCATCATATAAGCATGCATGGACTCATCAACATGCCAAACATCATAATTCATCAGGGAAAAGCTGGGAAAATACGAAGAGAAGTAAACGAACACTTACCTCGCTCCATTGCCTCTGAAAGCTTTCTCTATCAACTATTCTCTTGGCTCTCTCACCGGATTGGGAGCTACGGGAGGCTGGATCTCCTCTTTAATGTTAGGAGCTGCAAATGGAAGAGAGAAACTTTGGCTAAAATGAAAGTGGGTGAGAAAAATGACTACTTTCTCTCGGCTCACTATTTATACTAAGCCATGCACGGGCATGCATCTAAGGTGCACGGGCGTGCACAAGGGAAAATCAACATTTCTCATTTCCTGCACATTCGTATGATCGAATCCTTCCGAAAGGAATCATACGAAAGCCACACAGGCTTTGAAAACTTACTAACTCACCCCTAAACTCATCTAGACTCCCAATCTCTTTCTGGATTTCGTTTCTAACCCCAAAACTTTTCCCCTAAGGGTTTTTCTAACCTGAGATGTTACATTGATCAAGTCGAATCCTTATACATAAGGTCTCAAGTTTTTGTTGCCCATTCTAAAATATGTCTTGATCCATGACATCAAGATATCATCGATTGTTTCTTTAAGTGGCCCTCCACTAGGAGAAAACTTTTTAAAACATCGTTTTGTAGAAATCTTTATGACATGACTCGACATACTCCTAAATGAGCACATAAAACTCGAAACTTCATATATAAGAATTCATTAGGTCTAGGACCATTGGGTTTTCTGGTGACTCAATGGATACTAACCACTTAAGGTAGAATTGACTTTTCTAACTTTCCATTAATTGAAGTAATAAGGGGGCGAAGGGAGTGATAAGGGGGCGAAGCCTAGTTTTAAAAACACTTCTTTTTTCGAATCGCCTCTAAAGGGCATTTTCATCTTTGGTCAGTTTAAGTAGATATTTTCAACTTGAATCATTCTATAGGGGTAAAATTGTCAAACATCATCCTAAGTATGCAATTTCGATCTAAATCATTCTTGTAAGGTGAAAATCGTTAGGTGTCATCTGAATTAGCTAATTTCAATTTGAATTACCTTATAAGGGTATTTTTGTCTTTTATCTTACGAAATAAATAATTTTGATTCGATTCGTCCCACAAAATAACATCATTTAGGAGTAATAGACTTACACCTCATTCGTCTTGTCTCACATGTCGCATAATATTAAGTTTAAGTTGTCCTATCATTCAATTCAAAATCTTTTCTTTACGGATAGATGTGTTGTCATTAGGCCTCTTTCATTAGACCCACAATTCTTTTGTCTGTCTATTTATTAGACCCACCTTTTTGCCACCATTTTTGTTGAGTCCAATAAAGTTGTTGTTTAAAATAAATGTACCCATTTAATCTTGCATACATGTCATGCACAAACACATCATGCATATCATGTACAAACATGTCACTTTGTTAATCCTTGCATACATGTCATGCATAAACACATCATGCATATCATGCACTAATGCGTCTTTTGTTATTCCTACACACATGTCATGCCTAAACACATCATGCATATCATGCACTAACATACAATTTTCAGCCATTTAGTGGAAGAAGAGAAATATGACCAAGGGAAACATGATGGAGGAAATGATGAAGAAGGTTGAGAATGTAATAGAGGAAAAGCTCACTACAAAATGAGAAACCACAAAAGTAAAGATTCTGGGATACAAATTAAAGATGCTTTGGCTACACAAGGAGGGAAAAAGTATGCCTTCAAGAAGAGTGAGCCTGAAACAGAGAATGGTGAGGCAATCGTTGAGGGAGTAAATATGGTAGCATCTAGGCCAAGATAGTTTTCCAATCTGAATATGCCACTCTCAAAGGCATTTGACAAGTTGAAGAAAAAGGTTCTGCTACAACTGATGGCATCTCACCTACCACCAAATCCGTTACCGACAGGTTATGACCTGAGAGCTTATTGTCACTTCCATCAAGGTCGAGGCCATTTGACCAATGAATGTAAGAAATTGAGGCATGAGATTCAGGATCTTATTGACATAGGAAGATTGGTTGAACCAGATCAATAATATAGTGGGAGATTCTTGTGAAACTTGAAGGGCATCATCTTTTGAACTTGTCTTTTCTTTAGCATGTGTTGCATCTCATGAATGTATGTATTGACAAAATTCGACAATGAAATGTGATTTGAATTTTCCAAAAAAAAGAGGTAAACTAGTCTTAGTAGACTTTAAAACACTAAACGTGAGATTTTGAGCCCATGGTCATATACATACACAAATGACCTTTGATTTCTTTGTTGAGTGTGTTCTCTCTGATAGGTGTCTCTAAAACTTGCTTTAAATATTGATCAAGATCGCAATCGATCACATGCATTCACAGAAATTAGTCTCTTTGACCAAAAAGCCAACCAGGATATAAGTTGACTCTAGAGAATCTTGTTGAGCCTAAAACACCTTTTTAGTAAAACCTATACCACAAATCGTCAACTTTCGTTTTTGTCCCATCCTTACCCTGCCATGGGGGCTGATAGAACATTTAAGACTATGTTAGCAAGGCAAAACAAATGAAAAGCAGTGATACTTGTACTCATCCATATGAAATATGAACACAAAAAAAATAGAGGAGAAAAAGAAAGAAAAAAGAAAGAAAAGAAGAAGAAAGAAAAGCAAAGAAAAAAAAAAGAGAAAAGAGAAAGAGAAAAATCTTAGCGCAAGTATTCAGAAAGCTAAAAAGAGGAATGAACATGAATAAAGGTTCAAACCTTGAAGAAAAACTTTTAGATGGCCTTATCAGTCCCTTCGGTCTAAACTGCCATTATCCGAGAAAATCCTACATTCATCCCAACCCTATTACAATTTTGACAAAACCATCAAATTTGTGTCGGCATGTGACCTAAGTGATGGAGATCAGATGAACAAGCAAGCCTATGGTAGACACCCTTCGTGAGTTGAACTTGAGCATAAAATTTTCACCCTTTCAAACACTTGAGTAAACTGAGTGACGTGTGAGTGTCTACCAAGCTAGATAACTTCTGTTTTGGATAAAAAACTTTTATGTGAATTGTGAGTTGAAACCGAGATGTCAAATCCCATCAGGATAAAAGAGAAAGAAGCTCAAAAGAAAAAAAAAAGAAGAATAAAGAAAATCATGGCGTGTTCCCTAGGTCTAGGTCTTTTACCTCCCATTAACATGGTTATGACATAAAGCATTGCATATGTAACATCTCAAGGTTAGATTTGTCTTTTAGGCTTCTAATCTGGAGTTAGAATGAGATTTATGTGAATTCTAGGGCTGTGAGAAAGTTTTAGGGTGAAATAGATGATTTTCTAGAGTGTGGTAGCTTGTGCATGGATTCGTCTGAATAGATTTGCATGCGAGCACGAGAAGATGACATTTTTGTAATTTTTTTGCCATGCACGACTGTGCATGAGAGGTGCACGCTCGTGTGTCTGATAAGTTTCAGTCGCCTTGGTTTAAGTTAAGCTTATCCGATTTTTCCAGCCATTTCACCCAAAGTTTACATTTTATTTTCAGAGAACCTCAACCCTAGGAGGGAAGAGCAACATCCAGGACCATCCAATCCAGCTTGAGCTTTCGATTTCTTAGTGAGAGAAGCATGTCTCGAGGTAGGCGGTTCTTACCTCTTTCCCTTGTGTTTTTGATATGCTTCATACTTGGCTGAGATGTATAAGCTTATTCCAGCATGCTTGTGATGTTCTCCTTGTGTGCTGATGATGATTTGAGATGATTAGATTGATGATTTATGCATATATATTTGTTATGTGTGAGAATATGTATGTTATATATGCTTTTGTGATGGGTTGGATGTTGAGTATGCGATTTGAAGTCATTGAAAGGGAAAATGTGCTTATATGAAGTGTTTTGCATGTGAGATATGTTTATTGTGCATTTGGTATGAGATTTGGCTGGGAATCAAGTTGATTCCAAGCGGTAACGGAAGTGCAGAGTAGGACGCACACCCGTGCACTCATAGCATGTAGGACCCGCCGCCACGAGTACCTTTGCCACAAAATAATACTGTTTCTTTTATTAAATAAACTGAAAATCGGGTACCCGAGATGGGAATCCTATGAAAATAAACTAATCTACTGCTACAGATTACATTGCATGCGGAAGCTGAAAATAAACTGATTACAAATATACGATGAGCCCAAACTGGCTTTTCATACATATAAACATATTTATACAACTGTTCTGTACATCTGGTTACATTTACATTACTATACAGGACCTCACAGGTCCAAAACTGAAAGAGAAATACATATACATGCTGAGAAGGGTGTGTGTGGGTCCTTTCTCGCGAGCCTCAATCCACTCGCTCCCCGCCAGCAGCTAACTGACCTGAAAAGGAAGGAAAAAGGAAAGGGATGAGTGATAAAGATCACCCAGTAAGCATTCCTTACTTCCCTTGACCCTAGCAAGCAACAAACTCTGAATACATACCTGGCCTCGGCCCTAATCATACATCTAGTCGCTTGCGAGTGCTGAAACTGATTACGGGTTATCTGTTTTTCATTATTAACCATTTCATGTAATGCATGACATGGTATCTGTAATAGCTGATGATGCATGTATCTAGGTAATCTATATGTACCCTAAGGTACCCGCTGTGCTGATCAGGTTGATAAACACAAGGATTCGACATCCTGGCCAAGTGGGTTGAACATTCTAGCTACTGGCTAGAAAACTGAATACTGTGCTGAGCAATCTGACTAGTGTCAGAAAGCTGGGTCCCACAGATGCCCCCTCGAGTTCACCCCAAACTGTAACCGGTATATCGGGTCCTGAATACTGAAAACTACTGAATTTGAATCCCTGGATCCTCTTCCAGACTACATGCTATGCCATGTATGCTTATGCATCATTTCTTAACTGAATTCTAAGTTATCTGATGATTATTAGCCTTCTGGATGGATTACCAAGCCTTTATAAATCGATTTCTACAAATTCTGGGAAATCTGGCTGGCATACGACCATGCAAGGAGAACACATGGTCGTGCATGAGCACACACGGCCGTGCCAAGCATAAGCACACAGGGGTGTGCCCAGACACACGAGACCATGCCCTGGTCGTGTGCCTGGCCGTGCAAGCTACTAGAAAATCTGGTCTTTTCACGCATAAAGCAGACACACGACCGTGTCCCTCAAGACACACGACCGTGTCCCTGCATTTCAGGCCGTGTGCACTTCGTGCATACAGGCGTGCGCTCGTAAGAACACAGGCACACGGGTGTGCGTCTGTGGGCACACGAGCGTGCACTTGGGTTTGCAGCAGCAGACTTCGTCTGGAAATGCCAGAATCTACCCCAAAACCAAACTCAAATTAAAGGAAAACACACATAAATGGCACTTTAATAAGCTAACAAATCACTTCAATTTCATCATCCATCCAAAACCATTGAATCCACCATGGAAATCTCATGTTTCTCTCACTAACACACTCACAATCAAGCAAGCATGCATTTTGGGTGGAAAATCATCAAACAAAGCATCATATCATCATCATGACATCATACAAACATACACAACATGTCATAATATACTGGAAACGTCGGCAAACGTTTCCAAGCATCAACAAACAGGCTGGGAACACAAGGAGAGAGTAAGAAACACTTACCTCTAGACATGGCGGTTGAAGATTTCTAACTCAAGCTATTCTCTCTGATCTCTAGCTAGATTGGGTGCCATTGGAAGCTGGATTTCGTGATTAGGGCTGGGAACTGCTGAAAACAAAGAAGAGATTGGCTGAAAATGGGTGAGAAATGCAATAACTCTCCCGTCTCTCTCTTTTCTACCCACCTGCACGGGCGTGCAGGCATGATGCACGGGAGTGCACCAAGTGAAAATGAACTTAATTCATTTCTCGTGCTTCGCATGATGGAAACCTCTCTAAAGGAATCATACGAAGGCCGCACAGCTCTGGAAAACTACTAACTCACCCCCGAACTCCTCTAGACTCCCAAACTATTCCTAAATTCTATTTCTAACCCCAAAACTCTACCCCTAAGGGCTTTTCTAACCTGGGATGCTACATTGTGCATGCTCGTCCATATTGCCTTTTCTGCATGGTCACAGTCATGTTCACGTAGCCATGCATGACCTAAATTGTAGGGTCATGCCCGTGCACCAAGAAAAATGAGAAATATATAAAAAAATCACAGAACCACGCATGACCCCATGCACGACTTCCTCACGGTCCCGTGCAAGCTCATGCACGCCTGCGCATATGACACACATGCCTGTGCGTCAGGCAGAAAAGAGAAATTAAAGCATGAAATGAGAAATGTGCACAGTAAAAGCCATCAAATGAATGTTAAATAGTAAAATAAGCTTAATTAAGCTTACATGATGCATCATATACATAGCATAGCATGGCATGCCATACAGAGTTTTCAGAAATGGATCCAAAGATCCGAATTCATGTTTTCAATTGAAAAAGATAGATTTCAAGGGTGAATACGAGGGGGCACTTGTTAGTTTCAACACACCCGTTGCATCAGGAGCTATATGCTCATTACTAGCCCTATGTACTGGCATATGCCAGGGTGCTCAGTTAGTAGATTATAGGTTTCTTGATCCGAGGATTAGATGTAGTATAGCACGAGGTGCTCAGTTCAGTATACAGGCCAAGGCCTAAGTATAAGATTCAGAGGCATCACATGACCCATACAGTTTATGACGTGTGTTTGCAAGGAAACTCATATGGCGAGGGTGCCAAATCCCTATATTCATCAGTCTACGCAACATAGCAGGTACCCCAGGGTATACAGTTTTCAGCATAGCTTTTAGATTAGTTTTCATATGAGTTTTCAGATATAGGATCCCAGGATCCAACAGTAGTTTTCAATAAATATTTTCAGGAAGCTATTTTCAGTATACAGGCCCAGACCTAGCTATGATTTCAACATGTTTTATAGCATGTCATTCTTACATTACATATACAGTTGCATATCATTCAGAGAATGATAAGACAGTAAGAAACAGTAAATGAACAGAATATGAAACATCATGTAAAAAACACGAACAACAAAATATCAAAATAGTCAAAGAGAGAAGATAATGAATATCAGAAAGAAAGCTTTATGAGTCAAGTTAGACCACTCAAATTTCTCTTCATTCTAGGTTGTTTATGTATACGCATATACGTATTTATGACCCAGCATGAGGTAGTATCCAATCAGTAATTTAACTAAAGAAGAAGACTCTATCAGAGCGGTATGAACAGTTTAATATAAGAATGATGACACGTGAGAACCAGTTGGTTTCTTCCATGTATAAGTATGTTACTGTATGAGATGATGTGGCAATCTTCTGAGGAGGATTGGTTTAGGGTCAGAGATAGGAAGCGCTTACTAGGTGAATATATCACTCACTCTTTACTTTCCTTTCTCTTACAGGTCAGTATTTTGGGGGCTGGGAGGAGAAGTTGGTTGCCGTCTGGGATCCATTATGCTTCAGTTTTTGTAGCATGCTTCGGTTTGCATGCTTATTCAGTTTTACTTGCATGTAAATATACATGTTTTATCACACACATATTCGACAAATATTTTAATATAATGAAGTTTTTGGGAGTGTAGATATATATGTATATATATACATTTACACCACATGTTTTCCGTTGCGACGTTTCAGTTTAGTTTAGATATTCTGGTTGGGTATTATTGACCATATTTTCCTCTTATTTATTAATATTATATTATATTTAGTTATAGAAAAGCAGTAAACAGTAATACCCAGCTGGGATGCCTGCATTTTTGGTATCAAAGCAGAAATGAGTAGGAACTGAACGGAAATGTGTAACTTAGTTTTAAAAGACAAGTACATGTGTGTGAATTGTATTGTTTTTAGCATGCATATGTATGTATTTCAGCGTATCCCAATAGCCGGAGCCCATCTTCCTCTCAGTGTAAGTATAGTAGTATGAGTTTTATTTAAGTTGACCCTAATGTTTTGTGATTCTACAGATAGGAGAACCCGTGTTCCTAGATCTTCTGAGGATAAGGAAAGTGCCTCAGTTAGACCTTCTAGTGAAAGTGTTAGGAGAGGATCTCAGGCCTCCCGTGGCACCCTCAGAGTAGAAGATTTCAGAGAGATTTTCAGAAAAATGATGAGAGAAATGCCTCAGCAGCCAGTTAGAGGTGATGAGTAGAAGTATGATAGAGAGATGCCAACTAGAGAGGATGCCTATGAGAGGCCAAGAAAAAGGCAACCAGAGTTTCAGAGAACAGATGATCTTGAGCAGATGGGTGGACAATAGCCAGATATGGGTCAGTATTAGGGACAGAGTTCTGGGTCTGATACAGTGAGCACTAGTGGTTCAGAGAGAGTTCATCCTATCTACAGTTTACCGGGTATTCATCAAGCTCCTAAGTTCATGGGTAATAGAGATCCGACAGCAGTCGAAGAGTGGATTGAGGTTGTTGAGAGTGTGACCAGCCTGTTCACTATGTCTGATCGAGAGAGGGTCAGATATGCAGTTTTCATGTTCAGAAGAGACACAAGGTCATGATGAAATCTTGCAAGGAATACAGTGGATGAGGAATCCTTGACTTGGGAAGAGTTCAGGGCTATGTTTAAGAGTGAGTTCAGGAGCCCAAGGACCATATATGTCAGAGCCCAGGAGTTTATTGAGTTGCAGCAGGGCTCGAGTTCAGTTAGAGAGTATGCTACTCGGTTCAACGCATTGGCCAGATTTGCTCCAAGTTTAGTAGGGACAGAGGCTAGTAAGGTACAAAAATTTATTCATGGACTGCACCCAGCCATAGCTAGAAATGTGCTGACAAGAGATCATCCCCACAGAGGTTCAGTGATGCTCTAGAGAGAGATACCAGATCAGAGATGTGTCTGTAGAGGATGGGTATGTTTTTTAGATAGCCTGAGAGAGGCGGTGACAGAGGCAAGAGGCCTATGTAGCAGAGAAAGTCTAGAAAGAGTAGTCAGAGACAGAGGACTAGATTTCAGCCACCAGTTTGTCCTAGATATGGTAAGAGACACAGTGGAGAGTGCTTGATTGGTCAGCCAGTGTGCTTCAGATGTCGTCAGTCAGGGCATAGGATAGCCGATTGTCTAACTAGAGGTAGAGCAGGTTCAAGTAGAGGTAGACCTAGTTCTAGCAGAGGTAGAGGAGGTTTCTCCAAAGGTGGAGGCAGTTCAGCTAGAGGAGTTGATCGTCCTCAAAATTGTGGAGCTAGCACACCAAGAAGAGGTGCAGGGCCATCAGGTAGAGGTGGAGGTCGAGCCAGAGTTTATGCCGTGAGGCAAGAGCAGGTAGAGGCTACTCTACATGTTGTTACTGGTCAGTTATTCTTCTTTGACACCCCATTATTTATTTTGATTGATTGTTAGAAAGACGGGTCGATAAGGATGTGTATCGACTACAGGGAGTTGAACAAAGTCACAGTGAGGAACAAGTACCCCTTACCAAGAATTGATGATTTGTTTGATCAGCTCAGTGGGGCATCAGTCTTTTCGAAGATTGATCTGAGGTCAGGATACCACCAAGTCAGAGTTGCTGACAGAGATGTACCGAAGACTACCTTCAGGACTAGATATAGCCATTACGAGTTTGTGGTAATGCCATTTGGGTTGACGAATGCTCCAACGGTGTTTATGGACTTGATGAACTAAGTATTTCATGATTGTCTCGATAGATTCATTGTTGTGTTTATCGATGACATTTTGGTTTATTCAAGGAGTGTAGAGGAGCATGTAAATCATCTCAAATTCGTGTTACAAAGATTGAGAGACAGACAATTGTATACCAAATTCAGTTAGTGTTAATTTTGGCTAGATAGTGTGGTATTCTTAGGGTATGTGATTTCTGTTGATGGGTTATCAGTAGATTTGGCTAAAGTAAAGGTTATCTTGAGTTGGCCGAGGCCGAGGACAGTTAAGGAGGTTTGCAACTTCTTGGGATTAGTAGGCTACTACAGACGATTCATTCAGGGGTTTTCCAGCTTAGTGAGATCTCTGACAGCTTTAACCAGGAGAGGGAATCCGTTTGTATGGACAGATTTGTGTAAGGCTAGATTCCAAGAGTTAAAGTAGAGATTGACTAGTGCACCAGTGTTGGCTTTGCCTCAGGAGGGATTAGAGTATGAGATCTACACGGATGCTTCCCACCAAGGGATTGGTGCAGTACTAATGCAAACAGGTAAGGTGACTGTCTATACTTCCAAGCAATTGAAAGATCATGAGATGAGATACCTTACTCATGATTTAGAGCTTGTAGCAGTTGTCTTTGCTTTGAAGATTTGGAGGCATTATTTATATGGAGTTAGATGTAGTATCTTCTCAGATCATAAGAGCCTGAAGTACTTCTTCACCCAGAAGGAATTGAACATGAGGCAGCAACGGTGGTTAGAGTTAGTCAAGGATTATGACTGTGAGATCAAATACCACCCGGGCAGAGCAAATGTTGTTGCAGATGCCTTGAGCAGGAGAGTTGCCTTATCTAGCTTGTCTATTCAGAGTGAGCTTCAGAGAGAAGTCATCAGAGAGCAGATAGAGATTGTTTCACTGGGTTTTTGAGGCTTCAGATTGTGTCATCATTGTCTGATGAGATCAGAGAGGCTCAGAGATCAGATCAGTAGGTACAGATGATGGTACATAAGGTATCAGAGGGCACAGTGCTAGATTTTAAGATCAGAGATGAGATTCTGAGATTCAGGGGCCGAGTGTGTGTTCTAGAAGACTCAGATTTAAGGTAGAGAATCTTGTCAGAAGCCCACAGTTCAGTGTATTCAGCTCATCTAGATAGTATCAAAATGTACCAAGATCTGAAGAGAAACTTTTGGTGGTCAAGAATGAAGAAAGGCATAGTAGATTTCGTGGCTAGATGTCTAGTGTGTCAGCAGGTTAAGACAGAGCATCAAAGACCATTAAGGTTGTTGTAGCCTTTAAGTGTGCCAGAGTGAAAATGGGAGAGCATTTCCATGGACTTCATCTTAAAACTTCCCAGAGTCAGAGAGAAGTATACTGGTATATGGATGATTGTGGATAGACTGAGTAAATCAGCCCATTTTTTACCAGTCAGAGATGGTATGACAACTGATCAGTTGGGTCAGTTATATGTCAAGGAGATAGTGAGATTACATAGAGTTCCTAGAGTTATTATGTCAGATAGAGACTCCAGATTTCTGTCAGCTTTCTGGAGGAGTTTACAAAGGACACTTGGGACTCGTTTACATTTCAGTTCAGCTTATCATCCTCAGTCAGATGGCCAGACAAAGAAGGTGAATCAGATTTTGGAAGATGTGTTAAGAGCATGTTGCCTAGACTTCCAGACTAGTTGGGTTGAGTTACTGCAATTGATGGAGTTCACGTATAATAACAGTTACCAGTCAACTATTTAGATGGCTCCATTTGAAGCATTGTATGACAGAAAGTGCAGATCTTCCTTGCATTAGGATGAGATTGGGGAGAAAGGTTCTCTATCAGTAGTAGTGGGTCTAGAGATGACTTAGTAGACGACTAAGCAGATCAGAATAATCAGGCAAAGAATGAGACAGGCCCAGGATCGCCAAAAGAGTTATGCAGATGTGAGACGTAAGGAGTTAGAGTTTGAGGTTGGAGACTACGTGTTTCTAAAAGTCACTCCTTATCGTCATGTTTTGAGGTTTGGCAAGAAGGGCAAGTTAGCCCTAAAGTTCATTGGACTTTATGAGATCTTGGAGAGAGTTGGTCAGGTTGCTTATAGATTGGCATTATCTACCAGTATTGTAATAACCCAAGGGTAGAATTGTCATTTTAAGCTCCGAGAATAAAGGTAAAAGAGAGATTTCTAATTAGGAAAGGGTTTTGAGAGGATTCCAAGGGTAGAAAAGTCTTTTAGAAGCCTTTCGTGGCTTATATATAGATATTCTGGAAAGAATATTCCATGTATGGCGCGAGGAGAGACAAATTTGAGATTTTGAGGGGCACACGCCCGTGTGTCCAAGTCACACGCCCGTGTGCCAGGAGAGAGATGAGTTATAAGTCATTTTTTCTCGCATTTTCCTACAGTTTTTCCCTTTAACTTTTCTCTCATTCCTTTTTCCAATGAACCCTAGAGCAAAAACCTTCCAACCAGCTGCCATAGTTCCGGTTAGAGATCCAGGACCAACTAGAGAGAGAGATCTGGACGCCATGGCAAGAGGTAAGTATTTCTTTACCTCTTCACGTAGGTTTCCAGCAAGCTTTTCTGATTTTCTGAGTTCTTGGTGATTGTTGCATGTTGTGGATGTTTTCCAGCATATTTTGACGATGATATGATGAAATGCATGATGATTATTGAGAGTATTATGCAATGTATGCTATGTATATTACTTGGGTATGCTTTGGATGAGAGATGCATGAGATTTGATGAGCTAAATGAGAAATGTATGAGTTGAGTATGTTTATGGGCATGAGTATATGCTGTGTTTGTGTTTAATTGAAGATTGAACGAGTTTTAGATGTGTTTGAGTGGGATTTTCTGGGTTTCCAGATGCATCTACAGATTCTGAGTTGAACGCATGACTATGTACCCGAGGGGACACACCTGTGTGGCCTCAAATCCGCATGAGCACGACCTTGCATGTTGGCCGTGTGTGTATGAAAATCCACACACACGCTCGTGTACCCGAGTGCACACGACCGTGTGTCAAATCCCAAATGCGCATGCCAGTGTAAGCAAGACACGGGATGGTGCTGAGGCCGCTACACGCCCGTGCAATGTGATACACGCCCGTGTGCTCAGTCATACACGCCCGTGTATATGCACCACACGCCGGTGTGGTCAGCCAATTTCATGAATGATGAGAAATTTTCCAGAACCGTGCACGCCCAACAACACAAGAAGCACACGGTCGCGTGTGCCTTGACACACGCCCGTGCACGTTGATACACACACCCGTGTGGCTTAAGAAAGACAGAAAAGATTATATTAAAGTAAAGACAAGCTACCCTAAGCATTCCTGAGAGAATTCCAAGCATGAGAAACATAGGAATAACAAGAGATAACATCATTTCCTGCATGATTAGCAAGTATTGAGCATGGCATGCCATACATGAGATGCTTTTCAGAAAAGGGATCTAAGGATCCAAGTGATGTTTTAAAAGTATATATATATATATACGATGTTTCGGACATCAGTTAGGGGTGGATATGAGGGGGCACCTATGAGTTTGCACGTCTACTAGAGAAGGAAACCATGATTTGCTAGAGAGAATATGGTCGTGCACGAGTAGTTTCTTATAGGTTTGAGCTTACAAGGCCAAGGTGCCGAATCCCTGTGTTCATCAGACTGGCCAGCATAGCAAAGATATTTTTTAGATACAGTACTTTTGATATTGTTTTCAGATATACTACATGTATATATATATGAGGATCTTCGGATCAGAGATTTTTATCAGAGAAAAGAGTTTTTAGAAAAGATGAGTTTTCAAAAAATTAGCCCGAAGGGCAAGTTTTATGAGAAATGAGATTTACATGACATCAGAGCATGCATATCATGTCATGTATAGCATTCATAAGAAACGTATGAGATAAAAACAAAGTTGAAAGCATAAAACAGATGAGAACTCTGAAAACTTAATGATTAAAGAAAGTAAAGAATTAAGAGATAAGAAAAGAAAGATATAAGCTACTGTAAAGCAAGAATAAAATGAGAATGAGTGAGAAAACAGTAAGCTGAGAGCTCGAGGTCTGATTTAGGATCAGCTTTTACTTGATGACTTGTCTGTGTAAGAGATAGGAAATGCTTACTAAGTGATTTGGTCACTCACCCCTTTCCCTTCCTTTCTCTTTTGCAGGTCAGTGATGTGGTGATGCAGCTGTAAGGTTTTGGGGACATGGCTCGGCAGCTAGTTTTGAGATTCAGCTCACATGCTCTGATAAATCGCATCTCATGTATTTATGTTTGTGTATTATATTATTATGCATTGTATGGATAAGATGATTTTATACATGAGCAGCCTGGGATTTTCAAAAAAATTATTATGACTTATTTTATTGTCATATTGCTATTTTACGCTTCCGTATATTGATTTTAAAGTATTTTGAGTAGCAGTTAATTTTCTTTTCCCTCGTAGGGATCTCCGTCACAGACATATTTTAGTATTAATATTATACAAATATATATATATTTTACAGTTGTGCACAGTAGGCCTGGGGCGGGGATCACTACAAGTATGGATAGATTCCGTGATGTCTTCCATGTGTCTCAGTTGAGGAAGTACATCAGAGATCCTTTGCATGTTCTTGAGCTTCCAGAGTTAGAATTGGTGAAGATTTAAGTTATCAAGAGATGTTAGTTCAGATCATAGACAGGAGAGTTAAAGTGCTCAAAAACAAGGAAATTCCTTTTGTCAGAGTTCTGTGGAGGAATCAGAGGCAGGAAGAGTCCACATGACAAGTGGAATCTGAGATCAAGGATAGATTTCTCGAGCTTTTCAGGTAATTCCGGGGACGAAATTTTTATAAGAAGGAGAGATTGTAACATCCCAGGATTAGATTTGTCTTTTAGGCTTCTAATCTGGGGTTAGAATGAGATTTATTTGAATTCTAGGGTTGTGAGAAAGTTTTGGGGTGAAATAGATGATTTTCTAGAGTGTGGTGGCTTGTGCATCATCCGTTTGGGTGGATTTGCATGCAAGCGTGGGAAAATGGCATTTTTATAATTTTCTTGCCATGCACGATCGTGCATGAGAGGTGCACGCCCGTGCATGCGATGAGTTTCAGTCGCCTTGGTTTAAGTTAAGCTTATCCAGTTTTTCCAGCCATTTCACCCAAAGTTTACATTTCATTTTCAGAGAACATCAACCCTAAAAGGGAAGAGCAGCATCCAGGACCATCTAATCTAGCTTGAGCTTTCAATTTTTTAGTGAGAGAAGCATGTCTCGAGGTAGGCGGTTCTTACCTCTTTCCCTTGTGTTTTTGATATGCTTAATACCTGGCTGAGATGTGTGAGCTTATTACAGCATGCTTGTGATGTTCTCCTTGTGTGCTAATGACGATTTGAGATGATTATGATGATGATTGATGCATATATATTTGTTATGTATGAGAATATGTATGTTATATATGCTTTTGTGATGGGTTGGATGTTGAGTATGCGATTTGAAGTCATTGAAAGGGAAAATATGCTTATATGAAGTGTTTTGCATGTGAGATATGCTTATTGTGCATTTGGTATGTGATTTGGTTGGGAATCAAATTGATTCCAAGTGGTCATGGAAGTGTAGAGCAGGACGCACGCCCGTGCACTCGTAGCGCACGCCCGTGAATTCTGCATTTTTTGTATGGTCACGACCGTGTTCATGTAGCCGTGCATGACCTAAATTGCAGGGTCACGACCGTGCATGTTGATGCACGCCTGTGCACCAAGAGAAAATGAGAAATATGAAAAAAAATCACAGAACCACGCATGACCCCATGCACGGTCCCGTGCACATGATACGCACGCCCGTGCGTTAGGCAAAAAAGAGAAATTAAAGCATGAAATGAGAAATGTGCACAGTAAAAGCCATCAAATGAATATTAAACAGTAAAATAAGCTTAGTTAAGCTTACATGATGGATCATATACACAGCATAGCATGACATGCCATATAGAGTTTCAGAAATGGATCCAAAGATCCGAATTCATGTTTTCAATTGAAAAAGATAGATTTCAAGGGTGAATACGAGGGGGCACTTGTGAGTTTCAGCACACCCGTTGCATCAGGAGCTATATGCTCATTACTAGCCCTATGTACTAGCATATGCCAGGGTGCTCAGTTAGTAGATTATAGGTTTCCTGACCCGAGGATCAGATGCAGTATAGCACAAGGCGCTTAGTTCAGTATAAAGGCCAAGGCCTAAGTATGAGATTCAGAGGCATCACGTGACCCATACAGTTTATGATGCGTGTTTGCAAGAAAACTCATATGGCCAGGGTGCTGAATCCCTGTATTCATCAGTCTGCGCAGCATAGTAGGTACCCCAGGATACATAGTTTTCAGCATAGCTTTCAGATCAATTTTCATATGAGTTTTAAGATATAGGATCCCAGGATCCAACAGTAGTTTTCAGTAAATATTTTCAGAAAGTTATTTTCAGTGTACAGGCCCAGACGTAACTATGATTTCAACATGTTTTATAGCATGTCATTCTTACATGACATATATAGTTGCATATCATTCAGAGAATGATAAGACAGTAAGAAACAGTAAATGAATAAAATATGAAACATCATATAAAAGACACGAACAACAGAATGTCATAACAGTCAAAGAGAGAAGATAATGCATATAAAAAAGAACGCTTAGTGAGTCAAGTTAGACCGCTCGGATTTCTCTTCATTCTAGGTTGTTTACATATATGCATATATGTATTTACGACCTGTCATGAGATAGTATCCAATCAGTAATTTAACTAAAGAAGAAGACTCTATCAGAGCAGTATGAATAGTTTAATATAAAAATGATGACACGTGAGAACCAATTGGTTTCTTCCGTGTATAAGTATGTTACTGTATGAGATGATGTGGCAATCCTCCAAGGAGGATTGGTTTAGGGTCAGAGATAGGAAGTGCTTACTGGGTGAATATATCACTCATTCCCTACTTTCCTTTCTCTTGCAGGTCAGTATTTTGAGGGCTAGGAGGAGGAGTTAGCTACCGTCTGGGATCTATTATGCTTCAGTTTTTGTAGCATGCTTCGGTTTGCATGCTTATCCAGTTTTACTTGCATGTAAATATACATGTTTTATCACGCACATATTCGGCAAATATTTTAATATAATGAAGTTTTTGGGCATGTATATGTATATGTATACATTTGCACCACATGTTTTTTGTTGCGACATTTCAATTTAGTTTAGGTATTCTGGTTGGGTATTATTGACCATATTTTCCTCTTATTTATTAATATTATATTATATTTAATTATGGACAAGTAGTAAACAATAATACCCAGCTGGGGTGCCTACAACATACGAGCCAACAAAGTCAGCATACACATATCATCATGTGTCACATGGTTAGAAAACTCAAAATAGCTTGTTGTTTCGATCCACCATTATAGTCATTTTATGATTCGTCTTGCAGGTACATCTTCATCCTTCTGTAGGAGCATTTGATTTTGTCACATTCATCTACCAAGGGCAAATTCAATTTTGTCAAGCTTACCCAACTAGGAGCAAATCCAATCTTGTCGAGCCTACCCAACCAAAGGCATTCTACCAATCAGTTTAGAATAAAACTTGACCGTTATGAAGTCTCTTTAGCTTCACCATAGGTTAAATCATCCAATTGTCGGAGACGCTTAGAAAAGGCTAATCCATCTTAGGTTTGTCTAGAAAGGACATCCTATTTCTGTAAATTTGTCTAGAAGTAGCAATTTACGTTCAAGTTCTGTCTATAAAGGACAGTTCTTTTTATCGGAGATGCCTAGAAAGGGCTAATCCATCATAGGTTCGTCTAGAAGGGACATCTTATTTCGATAAATTCACCTAGAAGTGGCAATTTACTTTCGAGTTTTGTCTAGAAGGGACATCCTAGTTCGGTAAATTTGCCTAGAAGGGGCAATTTACTTTTCAAGTTCTGTCTAGAAAAGGTAGCTCTTTTCGTCGGAGACGTATAGAAGGGGCTAATCCATCGTAGGTTTGTCTACAAGGGGCATCATATTTCCGTAAATTTACCTAGAAGGGGCAATTTACTTTTCGAGTTTTGTCTAGAAGGGGCAGTTCTTTTCCTTGGAGATGTCTAGAAAAGGCTAATCCATTTTAGGTTTGTTTAGAAGGGACATCATATTTCGGTAAATTCACCTAGAAGTGGCAATTTACTTTCAAGTTCTGTCTAGAAGGGACAACTATTTTTATCGGAGATGCCTAGAAAAGGCTAATCCGTCTTAGGTTTGTCTAGAATAGACATCCTAGTTCAGTAAATTTACCTAGAAATGACAATTTACTTTCAAGTTCTGTCTAGAAGGGGCAGTTCTTTTTGTCGGAGACGCCTAGAAAAGGTTAATCCATCTTAGGTTTGTCTAGAAGGGACATCCTATTTCAGTAAATTTACCTAAAAGGGGGAATTTACTTTCGAGTTCTATCTAGAAGGGATAGTTCTTTTCATCGGAGACCCTTAGAAAAGGCTAATCCATCTTAGGTTTTTCTAAAAGGGACATCCTATTTCAGTAAATTTACCTAGAAGGGGTAATTTACTTTCGAGTTCTGTCTAGAAAGGGTAGTTCTTTTCATCGGAGAAGCCTAGAAGAGGCTAACCCATCTTAGGTTTGTCTAGAAGAGGTATCTTAGTTCGGTAAATTTACCTAGAAAGGGTAATTTACCTAGAAAGGGTAATTTACCTTTCAAGTTCTGTCTAGAAGGGGCAATTTACTTTCGAGTTTTGTCTAGAAGAGACGTTTCTCTTTGTCGGTGACGCCTAGAAGAGGCTAATCCATAGGCTTAGGGAGCTAGAAGAGTTGCCTTTGCTGCTTTGTTTGTTGACTTTTGTCGGTCCAAAATTAGGTGTCTTCTTTCTGTACTTTGTTGCATTTTGCATGTATGTTCATTACATTCACAACACACACAAAATTCACAAAGTAAGAGGCATCTATAGACACCCCATTTTGGACCCAACAAGGTCACCCCCGATGATGAAAAACCTGGATGGTGATTTAAAATTTTTGAGATGTTTAGCTGAAGATGTATAAGTTAAAAAAATATATATATATATATTTATTTTATGTTATTTTTATAAAAAAAAAAAGTGTGTATTTATTTTATTACAAAAGAAAAAAAAAAGGTGTTTATTTTATATTGTTGTATAAGTGGAAAAAAAAAAAGGTCCATAACCCATAGCTCATGCAGCCAGCCCAAGTCAAAAATGGAGAAAGAAAAAAAAGAAAAAAGAAAGGAGGAAGCCCAACAGGAGGGCCCTGCTTTTCTTTATTATGTATTATGTATTTTCTTGTATATATATATATATATATATGTGTGTGTGTGTGTGTGTGTTGGGGGGGAGGGGAATTATAATATATTGTATATGTGCATTATTAATGTTTTGTAAAAAAAAAAAAAAAAACCTCATGTGCTGTACGTACTCGTATGGAATTTGCTTTTTTACCTACTGTGCATGCGTGTGTGTGTGTATATTATTAGGCTTCCTAGTTGGGCTGCATACTGTTAATTTTCATTGGGCGGGCTGGTTGGGTTGCACTTTGTTTATTTCTATTAAGTGGGTTGCATTCTGTATGTTTCCTTAGATGGGCTGTTTTTACTTGGGCTAGAGTATTGATTAAACTGTTCATTCTTGTTTTGTTTTAATTAAATTTTGTTTTGCAGGATTTATTTATTTAATATATTTGTTTATTTTATTGGATTGATTAACAAATTTTTTTTTGTAGAATTTATTTATTTATTATTTCTAGGCTTGTTTAGGGTTAGAAGAAATGTATAAGGGTGTATGAAAAAATAGTTCTAATTTTTAATTTTTAATTTATGTTGATTTGGTTTTATATTCTATGACTAACCTAATTTGTTTTACAGGATTTACTTATTATTTCATAGGCTTGTTTAGGGTTAGAGGAAATGTATAGGGGTGTATAGAAAATGGTTGTAATTTTTAATTATTTTCTTTTCCATATTTTATTATTTTCGTAGATGAATGTAATTTATTGTATATGTATGATTATTAATAATGCATAGTGTGATAATACGGAACTTAATTAAACTTGGTAACGCGCTTAACGAACGAACCACAAAAGTGGAGGCCGGCTTTCACACCAGGCGGCATGGGTGTCTAACACTTCCCATCGTTATACCTGACTCTTTGAACCCAACCCATTGGGCATGTGAGGAGTAGTTGGGTCTTTTACAAGGGATCTATAAATCGCTCATCCTCATCGATGTGTATTAGCTGGGGTTACTCTCGGGTGGCGACTCCATGACTCCGTAGCAGGCCACAAACCTGTTATGCGTTTCTCTTGACCACGTTTAAGGTGGTTAAACAAGAGTGGCAAGTCTGTCCTCGCTTGGCATGGCAAAAACCGGCGCCACAGAGGGAAAAACTATTTGACACTTCCTAATATCTTCTCTTGTCTTCTTATGGGAAGTCTTAAGCTCACTTGGCATACCCCATAAAGGTCTTTAAAGCTATAACTTTCTCTACAAGTGTATCAATTCTTGCCTCAAATGCAATAACCTGTATCATTTGGGAGATTTTAACCATTTCATACTTCTTCGCGATGTGCAAATACTCTTGTCTCATATGTATCCTTCGTAACTACCATGTAGCAGTTCTATCACAAGTTACGCTCATGAAGTAGCCTCAAAGAAATTTCTATGCTACATTTACACAAGAGATAGCTCTCGCTAAACTTTTGTTCCCACACACACAATGACAACAGGTTTTGCTCAACTTGCTAAGCAATTTGAACACATATGTTCATTTGACACACGTGCTTGCTACCCTTGTCCCAAATTGTTGCCACTTAGTCTAGGTTATGTCCATTCATCATCGCATATGTACATTATTCTCCTACAATGCTAATGATATTTCCCACAATCGTTTATAAGTTTTGTTGTCCTCACATGGTCTAGATTAGTTCTCATGCCTTTTGTTTCTAATTTCTAAATTCATCAAAAACCTTACACTCTCACGAGTTCTTGTTTACATGTGTATAGTATACTTTCACACGTAGCCTTTGAACAATCAATGCATATTGCCCCCCGTGCATAAGTGTCCTAACCTACAAGCTCACATAAAATCCAAGGCTAAGTCCATGTGCATGCACAACTCCTAAGGCCATCCTATGTGCACATGCAAGTAACTCAAGCTCGAATGTGTTTGTGCACAAGCAGCCAATGCCAACCTAAGTGAGCTCACAAGTAGCTTAGGCCAACCCATATGCTAAAGCAAGTAGCTTAAGTCATCCCATATGTGTGCATAAAAAGCTCAGGACAAACCAAGTGCTTATGACAACTCTAGTACGCATGTAAGTAGCTTATGACAACTTGGATGCACATGCAAGTAGCTCTTCATAACCGAAGTGTATGCGTAAGCAACTTCTAACAACTTAGGCCAACAAGCAAGTAGATCAGGCCAGATGATGTGCACGTACAAACCCCTAAAGCTAGCCCATATATGCACTCAAGCAGATCATGCTAGCATATATGTGTGTGCAAGCCGCTCATACTAACCCATGTATGTGCACAAGTAGGCCAGCCTGTAACAATCATGCTTTGATACCACAAGTCACAGGGTTAGGTTTGGACTTCGCAAACATGACATCGTGTGACATTTGCGTTAGACTTTTTCAAACAAGTAAGCCTTAAATTAGCTCATTCATCTGCATAGAACAATCATTTTGTGGTTAGGGTGAGGTAATTCGAAATATAACATCACATATTTATAAGACAACATTGATTATATAATAATGTATAGGCATATTATCACATTTAAGCATAATAAACCCATACAAGGCATAAACAATAATAACAAAGCACATTCGAAATAAAATCAAGCTACTTATTCATATCTCAACTCAACAATTACATTGTTGATGGCAAAAACGAGGTATTTGTCTAACAACAAAGCCTAAGCCACTTCAAAGGTAAACAATATTGTCGACTATAGTCATGAGCCCTTTGGTCATTATAGGTTTATGTGAAACTAATCATTCTCTCCTAAAGAGGTTTATGAGACTTTGTCAACTTAATAAGAATAACCATTAGCTAGTTTGAGAGATCATGCCCCCTTCTGAAATAAATCATCACATTGAGTTATCATAATTTTGATTTTATAATTTTATTTTTTATACTATAATTATATGGTATAAAAAAAAGTTTCGAGATTAGAAATATCTCAAATCAGAATGAACGCTTTTGCCCATTGCTTAGACTAGCATCGATAACACTTAGCTTGACCCGTGTACACTTGAGCTATAACGTGGTTTATAGTGGCCACCCCGTGTTAATTTTGGAACTAAGAAGTTAGATCTCACTATTGTCGTGAGAGACTGCGTCTACCACAAGTCGTGTGCCCTGTAGCATCCCAGGATTAAAAATGCGCTTAGGGGTAGAGTTTGGGGGTTAGATGTGAGATATAGAAATAGATTGGGAGTTTAGATGAGTTTAGGGGTGAGATAGTAAGTTTCTAGTGCCTGTGTGGCTTTCGCATGATTCCCTTTAGAAGGTTTCTATCATGCATAGCACTGTGCCCTCCCGTGCACTGTGCCCTGCACACCCGTGCAGGTTAGTTAGAAGAGAGAGACGAGAGATTTAAGTGTTTTCTCACCCAACTTATCCCATTTCAGCCAAAGTTTCTCTTATGTTTCAGTTGTTCCTAGCCCTAGAACTGAGATTCAGTATCTAGCAGCTCCCAATCCAGCTAGAGAAGGAAGAGATTAGCTTGATTGAGTTTCCCAGCAGCTATGGCAAGAGGTAAGTGCTTCCCTACTTCTTCCCTGAGTTTCCCAGCATGCATGTGATGTTGTGTGCTGTGTGATTTGTTCCCAACATGCTTATGAGTATATGATGAGCTTATACATTGATATGTTGATGAAATGATGCTTAAGATGTTGATTTCCACCCATGAACCATGCTTGCTTTGCTTGTATGTGGTTATGAGAGAGAATGAGTCATTTTTCATGGTGGATTGAGATGTGAATTGATTGAGATGAAATTGAGGCTTGATATATGCATATTGAAGTGCTGGAAATGATTGTTGTGAGTTACTTTCAGTTTGATTGTGTTTTGGTTGGTTTCCTACAAATTCCAAGTGAGTGTTGTCGATACAAAGCAAAACACACGCCCGTATGCCCGTAGGTGCACGCCCATGTGCCTTTGTTTCTGTAGGGACACGCCCGTGTGCACAAAGTGTGCACGACCTATTTGCAAAGGACACGCCCGTGTGTCCTAAGTGTAGGACCCGTCACCACGAGTACCCCAGCTGCTGAATAATATTCATTTCTTTTTATTAATGATCTGAAATATGGGTACACGTGACGGGAATCCTACGAAAATAAATCCACTACTACTGTACAATGCACAAGCGGAAGCTGAAAACATAAATTGAAATATACAATAGGCCCAAATTGGCCTTTTTTTTTTCATATATGCATAACTGTTTATGTACAATCTGATTACATCTGATAATATACAAAAGGTACAATACAAAACCTCACAGGTCCAAAACTGAAAATACAAACTGGGCACTGTGTATGGGGTCCTCTCCTGTCAGCCTTGATCCACCCGCTTCTTGCCAACAGCAAACTGACCTGAAAA
>JAJEJH010001369.1:0-28902 GCA_026122585.1 Anacardium occidentale
GGTGATTGCCTACGCCTCTAGGCAATTGAAGGATCACGAGTTGAGATACCCTACCCACGACCTAGAGTTGGCAGCGGTCGTTTTCGCCCTGAAGATTTGGAGGCATTATCTGTATGGAGTTAGATGCAGCATATATTCAGACCACAAAAGTCTGAAATATTTCTTCACCCAGAAAGAGCTCAACATGCGACAGAGGAGATGGTTGGAGTTGGTGAAGGATTATGACTGCGACATCAGATACCACCCGGGTAGAGCCAATGTGGTGGCTGACGCCTTGAGTAGGAGAGTGGCTCTATCCAGCCTATCAGTTCAGAGAGAGTTGCAACATGAGCTGATCAGAGAGCAAATTGAGGTGATGTCTGCAGGTTTCTCCAGGCTGCGTATTAGATCCTCCCTGTATGATGAGATCAGAGAGGAGCAGGTGTCAGATGAATGGACTCAAAGTATGCTTCAGAAGATGTCAGAGAGAGCAGTGTCTGACTTTGAGTTCACTGACGGGATCTTGAGGTTCAGAGGTAGAGTTTGTGTGCCCCAGAGTTCAGAGTTGAGACAGAAGATTTTGTCAGAGGCACACAGTGCGGTGTATTCAGCGCACCCAGGTAGCACGAAGATGTATAGAGATCTCAAGAGAAGTTTCTGGTGGTCTGGAATGAAGAAGGACATAACAGACTTCGTCTCCAGATGCCTTATATGTCAGCAAGTAAAGGCAGAGCACCAGAGACCCTCAGGATTACTTCACCCCTTGAGTATTCCTGAGTGGAAATGGGATGATATCTCCATGGACTTCATTTCGGGTCTTCCCAGAGTCCAGAGGGGATATGATGGAGTGTGGGTAGTTGTGGATAGGCTCAGCAAGTCAGCACATTTCCTGCCAGTCAGACAGGGAATGTCTACCGAGCAGCTAGCCAGACTCTACATCAGAGAAGTGGTGAGACTCCACGGGGTTCCCAGGATAATAGTGTCAGACAGGGACTCCAGATTTCTGTCAGCCTTCTGGAGATCTCTGCAGAGAGCATTGGGAACCAGTCTGTATTTCAGCTCAGCATATCACCCTCAGTCAGATGGCCAGACTGAGAGGGTAAATAAAGTTCTGGAGGATATGCTGAGAGCGTGTTGCATGGACTTCCAGACCGATTGGGCAGAGTTGATCCCTCTAATGGAGTTCACCTACAACAACAGTTACCAGAAGACGATTCAGATGGCTCCATTCGAGGCGTTATATGGTCGAAAGTGCAGATCTCCTCTCCATTGGGATGAGATTGGGGAGAGAGATTCTTTAGAAACAGCAGTGGGACCAGAGACTACACAGAGGATGATTGAGCAAGTCAAGATCATCCGGCAGAGAATGAAACAGGCCCAGGATCGACAGAAAAGCTATGTTGATCTATGGCGCAGAGAGATAGAGTTTTCAGTGGGCGATAAGGTGTTTCTGAGAATTACCCCCTATAGGCAAGTTCTCAGATTTGGGAAGAAAGGAAAGTTAGCGCCCAGATTCATTGGTCCCTACGAGATTCTTGAGAGAGTAGGGACAGTCACCTACAGGTTAGCACTGCCAGCCAGTAATCCACAACGTCTTCCACGTGTCTCAGTTCAGGAAATATGTGGGAGATCAATCGCATGTCCTTCAGCTTTCAGAGGTAGAGTTGGCAGAAGACCTCAGTTACCAAGAGCTTCCAGTTCAGATCCTGGACTACAGAGTTAAAGTCCTCAGAAATAAAGAAATCCCACTAGTCAAGATTTTGTGGCGCAGCCAGAGGGTGGAAGAAGCCACATAGGAAGTTGAGTCTGAGATCAGGGATTGGTTTCTCGAGTTGTTCAGGTAAATTCCGGGGTCGGAATTTTTATAAGAGGGGAGGAATGTAGCATCCCAGGTTTTTAGAAAGCCCTTAGGGGTAGAGTTTTGGGGTTAGAAATAGAATTCAGTGAGAGATTGGGGGTCTAGAAGAGCTTAGGGGTGAGATGGTAGTTTTTCAGAGCTGTGTGGCCTTCGTATGATGCCTTTAGGGAGGTTTCAATCATGCGAAACGCGGGAAATGAGTTTTCTTCATTTTCCCTTGGTGCACTCCCGTGCACTTTTCCCTGCACGCCCGTGCAGGTGGGTAGAAAAGAGAGAGAGACGAGAGTTATTTCATTTCTCATCCCGTTTCAGCTTTCTCTTCTTTGTGTTCTGCAGCTCCCAGTCCTAGGCGAGAAATCCAGTTTTCAGCAGCTCCCAATCCAGCTAGAGATCAGAGAGATTAGTTTGGATTAGAATTCCAGCAGCCATGTCAAGAGGTAAGTGTTTCTTACTTCTTCCAGAGTTTCCCAGCTTGCTGTGTGATGCTTGATGATGCCTGGGAATGTATGTTTGTATTTCCAACTTGTTTGGTTGCTCATATGCGATGAGATGATGATTCAGATGCTTGTTTTCCACCCAAATACATGCATGCTTTGTTTGTGTGTGTGTGTTGTGAGAGAAAGCTTGATTTGCCATGGTGAAATTCGTAGTTTGGGATGGATGTTGAAATTGATGATGTATATACATATATTGAAGTGCCTTGGATGTGTGTATATGATTAATTTCAGTTTGAATGAGTTTTGGCATGGTTTCCAGCTGATTCAGACGAGCCATGTCTGAGCAAAACAAGGAGCACGGTCGTGTGCCCGCGAGAGCACGCCCGTGTGCCCTTGTCTTTGCGAAGGCACGGCCGTGTGCTCTGAGAGCACACGGTCTGGAAAGCGAAGGACACGACCGTGTGTCCTGAGGGACGCGGTCGTGTGTCCTCCTTTTGCGTGAAATGGCCAGATAATTCCAGAAGAGAGCACGGCCAGGCATACGACCGACGCATGGTCCCGTGTGCCGGGCACACGCCCGTGTGCCTTTATTGGGCACGGTCGTGTGTGTGAGTGGCACGACCGTGTGCTTTCCCTGCACGGCCGTGTGTCAGTTTATTTTCTCCCAGAATTTCAGAAATTGATGATTAAAGGCTTGGTAATCCATCCAAGGGCTAAATGACATCAGATAATCCAGATAACAGATGATAAATGCAGCATATGCATTCATAGCACAGCATATAGCCTGAAAGAGGATCTAGGGATCCGAATTCAGTAGTTCTAGCATCCAGAACCCAATGTATGGGTTTCAGTTTAGGGTGAACTCGAGGGGGCATCTGTGGGACCCAGCTTTCTGACACCAGTCAGTCAGCTCAGCAGTAGCATTTCAGTATTCAGCAGATTCTAGCCAGTAGCTAGAATGTTCAGCCCACTTGGCCAGGATGCTGAATCCCTGTGTTTCACCCAGTCTGATCAGTACAGCAGGTACCTTTGGGTACAGATAGAGATTCGCATGCATGCATATTCAGATTTCAGCTATCATGTCATGACATTCATTTCAGAAAATGATTAATAATGAGAAACAGAAAAACAGTGAGCAGATTCAGCAACCGCAAGCGCGTAGATGAATGATAGGGCCGGGATTAGTTTTGTGTGCCCTTGTTTGTGCTTGCTTGGGTTGAGGGAAGTAGGAAATGCTTACTGGGTGATTTTATCACTCATCCTTTTCCTCTTCCTTTCTTTGCAGGTCAGTTTGCTGCTGGCGAGGAGCGGGTGGACTGAGGCTCGCGAGAGAGGACCCACACACCCCCCTTATTAGCATGTATATGTATTTTCTTTCAGTTTGGACCTGTGAGGTCTTGTATGTATCTTTGTACATTCTCAGATATAAAGAATGATGTACAGAGCAGTTATATATATATATAGAGAGCCAGTTTGGGCTCATTGTATATTTCAGATTAGTTTCAGCTTCCGCTTGCAGTGTATAGCAGCAGGTTCTTTTCTTTTCCGTAGGATTCCCGTCTCGGGTACCCGATTCCCAGTTTATTAATAAAAGAACAGTGTTTTCTTCAGCAGCAGGGGTACTCGGGGCGGCAGGTCCTACAATTATTTGGTAGGTTAGTCTAGTAAACATATAGTTAATAGACACTAATGTGTTGTATTAGGCTAACACTAACAATTTGACATGTGAGATTTATTCCTATTTTTTTAGTACAGTCGTTCAATAATATGATAGTTTTATCCCAATATTTGTACCTTTGATTAACTATAGACATTTTTAGATTGGTCACGATATGTGCTCATGGGATTCTCATGATTAAGTTATACGTTTATCCTCTCGTCACACTTCTATCAACCTAAGGGCCTTTATCTTATCATACATATAAATATATGTGTTTATAGATAAGAAGTGTCACTATAATATATTTAAATACAACTTATCATAAACTTATATCATTAAAAAATTGAATTTAAAGCATCAACTCCAATAAAGATGGCAAAATGTAAGAGAAGAGGGGAATATAAAAACATACAAGCACGATAATAAAATATCATTACAATATTATTCTTTTGTTGTACCCAGATATTAAAACAATATTTTAGGTATAGATATTTCAGTTATCAAATCAAATCACATTAAAATCTTGATGTTTCTTTCATTTATCTTGGTTTATCCTCTCAAACATCATAGTTATGAAACAATGCCCATGTATGCAATTATGCATACCAGCGTTAGGGGTAGTTTAGTTATTTCCTAGGATTTTTACACGACTGTGACGTGGAAAATACACTTGTGTGTATTATTGGCCACACAACCATGATTAGAAAGGTCACGACCATATGAGTGCCAATAACACATGCTCATGTGTAATTGACAAGCACAATAATGTAATGAAGAGTAAAATCCCTAAACTACCCTTAGATCATAAAATATTAGAGAAGTTAAATTCTAAAAGGCAATAGAGGAGTCAAAGCTGGTTAATTTAAGAGGGAAACAACATTAAAAATCTAGTTATGTAATTGATAGTGTATACCTCATTTGAGTCAAATTCGAGTCAAAACCAAGAAGAAGGTATTTAACTCTAGTTGTACGCCAAAAGGGATAGATACTAAGAATTTGAAGCCTATTTAGTCATATTTATATGTAAAGTATGACTAAATTTGGAATATTGTGATCGATTTTAGCTATATGTGGAGTTGACTAGACTTTTTTTAGTTGGCTATAGTTGTATATAGAGTTAGCCAACGTTCTAGCCTAGTTATGTGTAAAGTGACTAGAACACATTTGTGTGGAGATAAGCCCTAACCATCATTAAGTATTAGACATCCAAGATGTCATACGAGTACTTCCATTAGACCCAATAGACACAATAAGCATCTAGGATATTGAGTGTCGCACAAGAGAGAATTTGGGATGTCATGATATGAACACCAATTTAATTAATATGAAGTACTTGTCCATTGAGTGATTATCACTCACATGTTCACTATCTATTTTATAGATAAGCACAGTAATGATGTAATCAAGATCAGTGAAGGTCAATCAAGCTGAGACATGAGCGAGACTGCATATATTTTAACTCCTTTATTTGTTTATTATTTGTTCATGACACCTTTTTCCTTATGAGTATGGCATTATGGTTTCATTTAATAATGTAAAAAGGACATTTTGGCACTTTATTTGATGTATTGCATGACTTTCTTAAGTTGTATCTATTGAACCTGTGTGTGTTTTGATGTGATAATAAACTATATTAAAATATTTAACTTATCCTTACATAAATTGATTTATGACAAAAGGGACAAAAGAATTTATTTTTACAAGTTTAATCAGAAATAGACCATTTGTGTCTTGATCACATGATCATGTGTGTCATATACAAGGTGACATGCAAGGTCTTAAGTCGTGTAAGCGTCCTTGTAATAAAATGTTAGGACGTATGATTGTACAACTTTTAAGTACACAATCATGTGTCATAAAGTAATGATAGATTACTAAGTTTCTCATATAAGTACAATTGTGCAAAAGTAAGAAGTCAACATTTAAATGCATGCCTATGTAGAGATCACACACGCCCGTGCAAAAGAAATCTTGTAGGCGAAATCCTGAGTAAATTATTGTAAAGTGCAATTATAAACAAACTATATGTAATCTTTATTGCAAAAGATTAGTGAAACTTCAATTGGGTTTGGTTAGAGAAATAGATATAATAAGTTTGTGTTCAAAGCTCTGAACCACTATGAATTAACTAAATATTCTCTCTTTCTTATTCTCATATATTGCTTTAATTATTTATACTTATGTTTGCTTTATTGTTCAATTGGTTGTTTGCTTAATCATATTTGATTAATCCTTGCATACTTAATTGCATTTCATTGTTTTTACACTTAAAATGCTTTAATAGTAAATACTTTTTAAATATTACTCGTCATCTTTATGATTATTTTAGCCAAAGAGTTTTATGGAGTGGAACTTTTCGTAAAACTCTTTTATTTAACAAAGTATTCTATTTTATATAATTTTTTCAAATATAATTGTCTTGAATAAGCATGCATACCCTATGCACAGTTGTTCATAATAGTTCAATTGTCCAAGGGTCATGTTCCTCATCAGCTAGAGATACGATTTATTGATAACTATTACTCATGAACAATTGTATGTCACCAATGTATGGTTGTTCATCATGTTTAATTACTATTTTACCCCATTCACAATTATTCATATTGCATGAATGATTCCCAACACGTAAGCAGGCACACCGTGATCATGCATGCATAATCATTCATTGATTCCAAATTCCAAATATAAATAAGGTAAAAAGACTTAATCCCACCTAAGATTTTCGTAAATGACAAAATTTTATTTATTAACTTTTTAAAATCCAAATATCCGTCCATTGACTAAAGTCAATAGTTAAATTTAACACTCATTTATTAAATACTAAGAATTAACAAAGTATTTTTATCTTTTTAAATAAAAAGAATTTTAAAAATAAAAATAAATAAAAAAATTTTAAAAATATTAAAATATATAAAAATAATAATAAATATTAAAATATTAAAAAATTAAAAAATTAAAATTAAAAAAACAATGATCACCAAAAAACCCTATCAGGTGGCCGAAAATGGCCACTTGATTTAGATGATGGTTAGATCTAGTTATCTTGTTTGTGTAAAGCAGTTAGAGTTTCGGTGAAGATAATTATATTTAATTTTTTTTTGTTATAAATGATAGTCGAAGACAACTAGATTTTAAAATATTAATTTTACAAATTTTAATTTTTTTAATATTTTAATGTTATTATAATTTTTTATTTTGTTGATAAGTGTAAATTAGCCAATTCATCAAAAAGTTTGACAAAATTAAATAAAAAATGTTTGATGAATAGATATTTGGATTTTAAAAGTCAACAAATGAGACTTTGTGATTTAGTGAAACCTTAGGTGGGATTAAGTTATTTGGCCTTTAAATTATTAAAAAGGCCAAAATTATCAGCGTTACATGCAACTTTACACTATTTGTGGGCTAAACGGAAATTCCTTAACACCTACAGCTTTAAATGCTTGTACTTACAACCCCCAAAAAGCAAAATAAGTTCATATTCAGATTGTTTATCTTTTAAGTGTAGAGCTACGCTAATTGGGTAACTTTATGTAAAGCGATAAAATGTATCAATATTTTAAAAATATTTTCTATAATTGACTATGATTAGCTGCATATATGTTCTAACTATTAATAATCCTAATCACGCTGACCATGCAGTCAAAAAAACAACAATTATGTCAAATCTAAACTATTACTAGAATATAAAAACTTTAAATCAAGAAATATTTCAATAGAACAATAATTTAGCATCATAATACGACTTAAGAATGAAACAATAATAAACTCTAATCGTTTTTACCCATTATTGAGTGAATATCAAGTCAAAATCGAGTAAAAGAATAATGGCAAGCATGAACGATATCTAAGAAGATCGACTACTATGATGCAGATCAATGACGAGCAAGAAGCAAAATAAGAAGAAAGCCAAGAGCATGGAAGACGGCACAAAAGTATTTTGCCAAAAACGGAGTTGGAATATGAACTGAATGCATGAAAGAGATGAGGTGAAAGTCTACTTTATAATCCGATTGTGATTATAATTTAATTTTTATTTTTTTAATTTTATCTGTACATCTTTGAGTCCAAATTTCGAATGAATATTACGCTCCAGTAATAGTCACCAGACAAAACCAAGAATTGGAAGACTCCAAGCCATGCCAGGGCTTTTGTCATGGTGCACGGAACCACCCAAGTTTGCCATCCAGGCGCTTCCCCGGGGGCTCCATGGAAGCTTCTAATTCCGTTATAGTTGTTTTACTGGTTATTTATAAAGTCTAAACCTACCATGTGAGTACACTGTAACAAAGGCCGGTGAAATTTGGGTTTAACTGTTGGAATGATCTAGAAAGATTGAGGCCATAAGGGACATATAAAATTGTGGAAATAGTAGAAACTTAGGTTATCCGCCGGCACCCACTTTCACACTCTAATTAACCGCAACTGCAAAGTCCTCTCCAATTCTCTCAGCAATTTGCATGCCAAACATTCCCTAATCCTCAAAGTTGGAGCCCCTAAATCAAGCAGAAAAAGGCATACATTCACATCAAAGTGGCTGCCCAAACATTTCAGCTCACCAAAACCAAAACTATTCAACCAAAACATTCACGTCAAGAAAACGTTGCCAGTGCCTTTGCCATATTAATTATACCTCACATTACACTAGAATCGCATTTCCTATCAACCCAATACCATGAATATTAGTCCTACCACCTCTGCAAATCTCACTTCTCTTTCCTTCTCCTCTTCCGGTGACAGATTCACCGGGAACTTTCATAAGAGGTTCTTCTTTCTGCGTGATATTCAATTCTTGGACCTTTTTCTTGCGTTCTTGCTTTTCGTTGCTATACATTCTTTGAGGCAGAAGAAACGACATGGGTTACCCGAGTGGCCGTTTCTTGGAATGTTACCGTCGTTGGTGTCGGGGCTTCGGGGGAATTTGTACGAGTGGATTACTGATGTTATTTGTAGTCAAAATGGTACCTTTCGCTTCAGAGGTCCATGGTTTAGCAGTCTGAATTGTGTGGTGACGGCAGATCCTCGGAACCTTGAGTATCTTCTCAAGACGAAGTTCTCTAATTTCCCTAAAGGCTGTTTCTTTCGTGACCTGGTTGGTGATCTTCTTGGAGATGGGATTTTTAGCGCCGACGATGAGATGTGGCAGCGGCAAAGGAAGATAGCAAGCATCGAATTCCACTCAGCTAAGTTCCGGCAACTCAAAACTGAGTCATTACTTGAACTCGTCTACTCTAGGCTGTTACCCATCCTTGAAATTTCAGTCAACAGCTTAGAGTCTGTTGATCTGCAAGACATCCTATTGAGGTTAACTTTCGATAACGTTTGCATGATAGCATTTGGGGTTGACCCTGGTTTTCTCCGTCAGGGATTGCCGGAAATCCCATTTGCGAAAGCCTTCGAGGACGCGACTGAGGCCACGATGTTCCGTTTCGTCACGCCGACTTGCATATGGAAAATCATGAGATATCTTGATTTGGGGACTGAAAGGAAGCTCAAACAATCTATAAAATGTGTTGATGAGTTCGCTGAGGAAGTCATCAGGAGACGGAAGAAGGAACTCACTTTGTCAAATGACAGAAACATACAAAGATCCGATATTTTATCAGTGTTTATGGGTCTGAAAGACGATCATGGACAGCCATTTTCAGACAAGTTTTTGCGAGATATTTGCGTGAATTTTATCCTAGCAGGAAGAGATACTTCTTCTGTAGCCTTAAGCTGGTTCTTCTGGTTACTTGAACATAATCCGACGGTTGAGGAAAAAATTCTTGAAGAGGTATGCAGAATTATTGGTGAAAGAGAAAAAGTGAAAAGGGAAGAGTCGCCATTGGTGTTTAAACCAGAGGAAATAAAGAAGATGGAGTATTTGCACGCCGCATTATCGGAGGCTTTGAGACTCTATCCTTCAGTCCCTGTAGATCACAAGGAGGTAACTTCTGATTTTCTCCAATGTGATAAAATAGTAGTTCTGATTAAAGTTTAATTCTTGACCAATTCATGGCAACTAATATTCAGGTGGTTGAAGATGACATATTCCCAGATGGAACAGTGGTAAAGCGAGGAACGAAAATCATATATGCCATTTACGCGATGGGAAGAATGGAGGCCATATGGGGGAAAGACTGCAGAGAATTCAAGCCGGAGAGATGGCTAAAAGACGGCCGCTTCACGAGCGAATCCGCCTACAAGTTCACAGCTTTCAACGGCGGCCCTCGACTGTGCTTAGGCAAAGATTTTGCTTACTATCAAATGAAATTCGCGGCAGCGTCGATTATCTATCGGTATCGTATAAAGGTGGCGAAAGATCATCCGGTGGTGCCGAAACTTGCTCTAACGATGTACATGAAGCACGGACTGAAAGTAAATCTATACAAGCGTCAGGAGTTGGAGCTTCAAAAATACTACTGCAATAACCATGAATGAAGGCTTCCTCTCTCTGATCTCGTGTTTGTCTTTGTCGACAAGAAACAAGTCGAGTGAGTCCGTTGGAGTCTGAGGCTCGTTCTTGGAACGGTCAATAGTCTCCATAGAAGACAGCCAGTCTAATTGGTCGACGCTGAGCACAGGAATCAATCAATAATATAATATAATATAATATTTTTGTGTTTCCAAATTAACCCTTTGCGATAGGGACTTCATTTTCTTGGCCAATTTTTACCAAAATATATATTATTTATTAGTAAAATTAATGTTTTAATAATAAATAATATACTTTATTCAACGGCTGAGATTGAAAAAAGAGTAAAAACACGATGTGGGAGCATAGTACTGGCAATCCAGATCACAAAAGATGATGGAATCTAATATCCTATTCAAATTTGAGATTAAATTCAAATTTAATTAAATTAAATTTAAATCAAATTTGATTTAAATGTGTTCAAATTTGTATTGCTTTAATCGTCCGGGATTTAAAGGATTAGAAATAAAAAAAAAACATGTAAAATACGGTTACAATGGTGTTCGATTATCCAAAACAGAATATTTAAATTCTTTGAATTGAATTCAAATTATAAAAACGTTTGATTCGTTAAATTTATGAGTTAAGAAAAATTGATCTGAATTATTTATAATAATATCATTTTATCAAATTACAAATCAATACAATCAAAATTTGATGAGTGATCTTAAAAAATTTATTAAAAAATTCATTAAAAAATTTGTTAAAAAATTCATAAAATTATTTAATTTAAATATATATATTAAATTTATGGAATTTGAGTTTTAATCAAACCAAATTCAAATATATTCTAATCGGGTACATTATCAGCCTGACCGAGTTCGAATTCGTCAGAGCTCATGGTCCGCTCGGTTTGAATGCAGCTCTACTGGGAACAGACCAAAATAATACTCCATCGCTTTCAAGTAGGGTTGGATTCGAAGCGAACACGTTCGGGCTCGTTTTCGACCTTGCTTCGTTCAACAACGAAACGATACAGTCCTCACACGAAGCGAATGCGAATACGAATATGTAGGGCGAATATTTGGTTTGAACGAATACGAATCCGAACCAGTTAACAAACAGTTCGGTTTACCGAACTGTTCGTTATATGCTCCGTCTCATCCCAGTTGTTTCTTCTTCTTCTTCTTCTTCGTTATTTGTTTTTTGCCGGCAACGCAAACTCCGTCCCATCCCAGTTGCTTCTTCTTCTTCTTCTTCGTTATGTGTTTTTTGTCGGCAACGCCCCCTCCGTCCGTTCGTTCCAGATGGCGAACACGTTTGTTCGACGTCTATAATTGCGAGCCAGCGAACGAATCCAGACTTTTTCGTTCGCCCGAACACGAATTGCGAACACCGAGATCCTGTTCGTCGAACCCGAGCCGAACACGAGCAGCGCCAGAAAACGAACGAAGCGAACACGAACATACTCGCGTTCGTGTTCGGTTCGCTTCGTATCCAGCCCTACTTCCAAGCCAACCTTGGCTTTCCTGTCTTCTTCTTCATTTCTGTTTATCATTTATTTATATATCTCCATTTTATTTTCAGATAGATAGTTTAATTGAATTTCAATGGAGACTTTATCTTCTCTTTGTACAACTCGCATGGTTCGCCATTGTTATCCAGCCGCTGTCTCACTTGTTGGATTCTCTCTGCCGTCTGTTGAAGTCTGGGAGTCGCGAAAGCCTCTGTCTCTGTTGAAACTAAGGTTGCAATGATTAGAATTGGCAGTAGAGGAAGGTACTTTTTATTTGCTTAATCATTGGTCACTTGTTGTAAATGATCTTATTACTCACCTTTCTCACGTAAATATGTGTTTTGAGGTTTGTTCTTAGCTTGTTTATGTACTCGTTATGCCTGTGGGTATGTTTAATTTGTGATTCAGTTTTTGTAAATACTTACTGAATAGGGATTTAACCTGATTTCTCATTTCATTTGAATTTGACATTATTGATTTATTTTATACATGTGTTTATCTTTTCTGTTTAAATCTTAGAGACTTTTGGTTAAGTTGCTATCATTCTATTTATCGGATAAAATGATTAAACAGTCGCGTATTTTATTGTGCTGTAAATTTCCGTTTTGCGAAGCCATTCTCTTAATTTTAAATACCAATTTAACTATACTGAAATTAAAAAGAGATATAGACCTTGACCTTTCTTATTAAAGTTCTTAAAATGTGGGTTTTTTTTGTGTTCATATGAACCATTCTGTTCTCTTTAGTAGCTATCTGATCTCTCTCTTTGTTTTTTTTTTTTTAACAAAAGTAATTGATGATGTTGTGATCAAACAGTAAAACCACTTATTTCTACTTCTAAAGCAAAGCTTTCAGATTTCCTTGAATTTCTATCCGTAGTGAGTTGCCAGAGGGGACCCCCCCCCCCCTTTTTAACTCTTACCTTTTTCTAGTTAGTTACGCTCTTCCTATTTGTAGAACAGCCCACTGGCACTTGCTCAGGCTCATGAGACACGAGACAAACTCATGTCATTGCATCCAGAGCTCACTGAAGAAGGGGCTATTAAAATTGGAAAAATAAAAACAACAGGTGATAAAATTCTATCTCAACCAA
This sequence comes from Anacardium occidentale, assembly GCA_026122585.1. Taxonomy (NCBI): domain Eukaryota; kingdom Viridiplantae; phylum Streptophyta; class Magnoliopsida; order Sapindales; family Anacardiaceae; genus Anacardium; species Anacardium occidentale. The sequence continues at coordinate 12,941 of JAJEJH010001369.1, forward strand.
TTGCAGACATTGGTGAGAAGGGCTTATTAACAAAAGAGATAGATGAGGCGCTAATAAATAGTGAAATTGGCATCGCTATTCATTCTATGAAAGATGTTCCTACATATTTACCGGATAAGACAATTCTACTCTGCAACCTTCAGCGTGAGGATGTCTGAGACGCGTTTATTTCCTTGAGTGCAGCCTTTCCAACTGAACTACTGCTGGAAGCACTGTTGGTACTGCCTCACTTAGAAGGAAGTCCCAAATTCTCCATAGATATCCATCTCTCAATGTAAGTTTTATACAGAGATATGTTGCAATTTTCTTTTTTTTAGCTATAATTACATTCACAAATTGCTTCGGATAATCTTTGCACTCAAGTTCAATCATAAGCAAGCTTACGATATTTTATTGCTTTTACATTGAATCACTACTCACAGACACACTTACATTGCAGAAAGGAACCTTTATGATGACCTGATCATTGTTAAAGGTGGAAGGAGAGAGTTGGTGACTAAGGCCTTGCATGCAGTCTTATGATGCTGGCAAAGATGGCAGTGTTGTAGGTTGAGGGACTTGTGTCACTTAGAGTTGATAAATTTCTTAGTTCTTAACCTGAAAGTGATCATGGGCTGACTGCATGCTAGATATAACTATTACTGAGAAAGAACCTGCTGGGTTTGTTATGTTCATGCACTTAAGTATAACAAGCCCTTTCTGAAAATTGGTTGCTAGAACGAAAAGACAGAGATGAAAAGATTAGTTGTGTTGTACAAAAAATATTGAAGCAACATTAGAAATTATCATTGAGTTTTTATGGGGTTCTGATCTTTGTTAACTTTAACAACATCCTATATTTGAGCTGTGAGGGACTGGCCAATGGCTGTGGAGGGCCAATACACACACACACACACACATTAAAGTTACCTTACTCATCATTTGGCTACAGGCTTTCTTGTATTTCACCTCTCTCTCTTATTTCTTTTCAGGTAAAATGTTTTTTCACCCATCTTTTTGGTGACATTATTGATTAAATTCATTTTGCAGGTGCTGAAGAATTTGTGAGGCGATGTCCAAACAAGGTTGAGAAAACTTAATGAAGGGGTGGTCCAAGCAACATTGTTAGCACTTGCTGGACTTAAACGCTTAAACATGACAGAAAATGTTACTAATGTTCTGTCAATTGATGACATGCTTCCGGCTGTTGCTCAAGGTGCTGTTGGGATTGCCTGTAGAAGTGATGATGAGAAAATGGTAAATTTTCCAACCTTTCATATTGAATGATTTTATTTATAGAGCTGCAATTTGCATGTCTGATTTATACTTATGGATTTATAGTAATATTCTATGTGGTTCTGTTTGCTGGCAGGCCACTATTTTCAATTTATTGCTATGAATTGTGAAAAAATTAAATACCACCATTTCAAGAGTTTGAAGTTTTGATTTATTAAGTTGTGTTAAAATTAAAACTTTCATGTCTCATTAAAATTATTTTTTTAGGAAAATGTAAAATAACAACCATAAATTAAATGATAACGTGAAACCTATTAAGTGATGTGTGTTCTCATGGATACAATGCATGGTTACTTTGCAGAGCAAATTTTAGAACAACAGTTAGAAGGGAAGCTTATTAACATAGGTTCTTCGATTCTTTGTACTGCTTCCGGTACAGTCTATTTGAGAAGCTTTCAGTTAATTTGAGTTATGCCCAATGGAAGATTATATATTTATGTATATATGACTACAATTTTATTGAACAATGCCGCTAATTTCTTATCCTAGTGATGTCATTCACCTCCGAATTATTATTGAAAATTTCTTGTTGGGTTGTTTTGTGAAATCATGTTAATGTCTTTTATTTTGTTTTTATCTTTTGTTTGACTGCCCTTTGCAGGCTAATTACTTGGCATCTTTGAATCATGAAGAAACTAGACTTGCAATTGCATGTGAAAGAGCCTTTCTTGAGACCTTTGATGGTTCTTTTTGCACTCCTATCGCTGGATATGCTTGCAGAGACAAAGGAAGTCACTGTAAGATATGGTATGCCAATGAAAGAGATCTTTTTTCTCCATTTTCATTTAGCTAATGTTAATATTATGTGCCATCACTATTTCTTGTGTGTCTCTTTTTTGCAATACTTGAATAGAAAAGGTCCATATGCTTATGAAGATATAATCATGATGGGAAAGGACACAGGTACAGAACTTCTTTCACATGGAGGCCCTGGCTTCTTTGATCATTGAGTAGCTTAACAAAACCATAAGGAGAAAGAGAACTCTAGGTTTTATGTTTAAGTTCAAGGAATAGATCCAGAAAGTTCACTTTTCCTCCCAATCTATCATTTGTTGTAACATTAAGAACAATGGTTTGATTGATTCTAAGCCGGAAGAGTGTCCTACTTAGCTGTGTCAGAGGCTTAGATTATTTTATTCTCTAGTAATATTAGAGAGCCAAAATTTATCTCTCTGCCTCTTTCTGTGTGTTTGTATTTCTTCAGTTTGTGCCTCTTATTATATGGTTGGACATATGTGCATGTATCTGTGTGTTTATTCACAATAACTCGAAAAGACATAAAAAAATTCCTTGTACTTAGACCATGTAAGCCTTTGCATTAGGGTTATTGATGGCATCTTTTCATGAAGCTACTTTCACAAAGTTCAAAATAAACCTTTCTTCCAATAATTTTGTTTTGTTATTATAATAGTAGAGAATAGAATTGTAGGCTTCATTTACATATTCCCAATAATTTAAATTTAGGTGTCCGAAATCAACATGAAGTAAAAATTAAAAGGGTTTAGAAGGCAATTCCCTGTTGGCCAAGAAGTGTAGAAGCAGCTGAAGAGATTGCCTGGGTTTAAAAGTTGGAACTTGGTGACCAGCTCCTCTAATTGTTACAAACATAAGTCCATCATACTCTATTGTCCACCCACCAACCTATAAATAAATTAAAATCCAAAAATTTTATCTTTCAACTATTAAATAAAATAATATAATATAAAATTTTCAGCATAAAATAGAAAAAATAATGATTTACCTGGTGATTGTCTGTGTACCAGGGCGTCCATTCTTGAAGGGTCTTCAATCCAAGCTTTCTCAAAGTCAATCTGGTTGCAGTTACTGGAATCCTTCCATCTGTATCTCCACTGCCATTTCACGAAATATATAATTTGTTTCAAACTTCAATCATTAAGTTAATAATAAGAAAATCAAAACATATTATATATTTACACACATTAATTACCTGTAAACCCAAATGCGAAGACCTCCAGCTATGAGCTTTTTAATAATTGGAAGAATGGATGATGGCGCATCAGACCAAGATGATATAATATCACTGTAGGAACAAAATACAACGCAATACTTAGTGTAATTTCACATGGCCTTACAAATTATTAACGATGATCAGTGAGAAAGGAAATAATTGTAGCGACCTGCAATGAGTCCATGGATATGGAATTTTTGTGACATTAGCATGGAGTGCCTTTTGAACCTCTGGCCTGTTCAGATATTCCTCAGTGTAGTCCGATACACAAGGGTCGTAGCCGGCCGGTTTTCGACGCCAACCATCCTACAGAATCCCAAACTTGCGTCAATATTGGTATTAAGAGACAAAATTTTATAATTTTCTGTCGACAAGAAAGAATGAATGCTTACGTATTTGGAAAACAACTTAGGAGCGATGCCTTGGATGATCGGAAGGTGTCTTTTTAAGGCGGAGGTGAAGTTGCTATTGACGCAAGTCGGAGTATACAAGCTGTACATGTCTATAATCTTGTAAACATCGAAGTACTGACCGAGGGCGTGGCTGCAGCTGGTGGATTGAAGATCACTGTCGTTGCTGAAGTTGCAGTGGACCTTGAGATCATAATACAAACGATCTGATATCACTGCATGGTCCCATGCATAATCGATCATTCCCGTTTGATCTGTTTCATCATCCAACAGCGCATTTCCAATCTACGTACGAAAGCACATCGTATTAAAAACGATTGAATATTGCATGCAATGCAGAAAAAGAAAATTAAATAATAAGTCTATACGTTCTTGGGACAATAATACTACTTTACCGCAAAGCCCTTCAGATTAATGTGTTTTTCCTTTGAAACTTTCTTATTACTATCATATATGACTTCCGCGAGCTGGGGAACATAGTGCCCTGAATATATATAACAGATGACAAAGAGTTAGATGGATACAAATTAATAAGCATAAACTGATTTGATTTCTTTTTCATACCTGCATAGCTTTCTCCAACCATGTAGAACTCATGGGACTTGAACTGGGGGAATCTCTTGAACCAGTTGATAAGAAATGCATATGAGTCCTTGGCTGATCGTCGAAAAGTGATAATTCTGCATGAGACTTGGAAGTTTTTCTGGAAGGTAATCGTATTTATGCATGTATATATATTTTTAACTTATCACCTGTAACTCTGTCTCCAAGCTGTGCGATGTCTTTACTGGTGTTCGTGTACGAAAATCCAACCCCAACAGGAGATTCCACGAACAATAAATTGGCCGCTGTGTAAAAATGGATTAACATTTCCAACATGATTGAATTATATAACAAAATCCCATAACGCTTTTGTTTATAATTTCTTTTTTCTGCAAGATATCTGAACTTGAAACTTGCAGTCCTAACACTTTTTCATACTTAGCATATTGAAATGTTACTCTTTAAGCCAAATTTGTTCAGGGTTAGGATTGTAGAAGAAAGGTAAGGTGTTGCTAGAGTTACCTTTGTTCCATGAATAAGGGTTGAGCTTTAGCTCGGGTTTGCCTTTCTGAGTTAAGAAAGGCCCTAGCTCTTCTGCTTCTCCATAACCAATTGATGAGCACCCGGGGCCTGCAAATTTTTTATCATGGAATTGGATCAAATCAGTAATGGACCCATCCCACAGGAATTTTTTGTTTCCTTTAACAATCAATCAACAATTTAAAGTCAGTTCAATAGGATGCCATAATGGAATAAAGAATAAAAGTCATAAATAAAGATAACCATGAAGCAATGGGATAATTTTGTAGATCGCAGCAATAACTAGCTTCTCTTTCTAAAGTCTTCAACCTCAAACACGGACCCGTGAGGACAGATTTCTCTTCGAATGAAATAAATGTATGTAGAGCTTAGTAAGAAATTTCAATGGTACGATCTGGTCTGGCACCAGTAAAACCTTTCCAAATCAAACATCAATAATTACCAGATGAAATCATAACAAAAAAAAGGCATGGCAATACAAAGGCAGTTGGCTGTGTGTGTCTGGTTTTATATGTTGATAACAAAGAATCAGAACCAAATTATAATGCCACCAAAATTACAACAACTTGAAGCCATATATATCTTTCAACTTGGGAAAGAAGAAACCAAAAAGGAAAATGCCCAGTCAAACTTAGAATTGATGTTGATGACTACCATATAATAATTGTGTTCTAGGTGAGACTTGCTAGTCATAGTCAAGATTTCAAATAATTAATAATGAGTTATGATAACCATGATGTACTACCATAATACAAAAAATATATATATATATATATATTCCTCTAACTTTTTTTTTTTTTTTTTTTTACCCTACTTCTAGAACCACTTTCCATGTCTCTGAAAAATATACAGTCCAGAAATATAATTTGTTTTTTAAATCAGGTTCATTCTCTTCTCAGAGAAGATTGTTTACTTTCTGCATTCATTAACCTTTTAGCAGCCAAGCTGGGACCATGCATATGCACATGAACGCCCTAATAAAACAAAAAAAGGCATAAAGAAAATTTTACAGTGTCGGAATGCTGCTCATGGCTTATCATTTAGAGCAAAATGAGTGGTGAGAGAGGCCAGATCATTTAGAACTCCCAGTTATATCAAATCTTCAACTTCCAGTCTCTGTTCCCATTTTTTTATAAATCTTCCTTCAGGTACAGCAACATAAATTTAATAAAATATATTCTTTATACAAATATACATATTCATGGTGTAACTCTGGAAGTAGTTCATATATTAATTAAAAATCATTTTTTACTTTGATAACAAAATTATTTTAACAAAACAAACAGCTAAATCTGCTTACTATATATATATGTATGTATGAATGAAACCATTGAAAGAGTTATGATGAGTAGAATTTCAGGTGAATTACCTCCATTGAGCCATAAGAGAAGAGGCTTTTCTTCTGGATGACTGGTGGCCTCGAAAAACCAATAAAATAGTGCTCTTCCATGAGTTTCATTCACAGTAACATAACCTGCATATTGCTTAAACGTCACTGGACGCTGCCCCGGAAGTCTAATAACTCTGTCTGCTTCTTGTTCAGCGAAAACATCTCCACGACGACCACTCCCCACTTTAAATGAGCTCAAACTTAGAAAAGAAAGAAGAAGAATACTTGCAGAGAAATAATTCAAAGCCATTGAATAATATTTCAAACTAGTTGTTTTCTCTGTGATATATAAGGAGTCTATGCATATTTAAATGCGGTTTACACAGTGACAGATAATATATAGGAATCAAAAGCATTAGCTGTTACCATCCTTTTATCTTTTAAAATAATTATAATAATAGATTTTTACTTAATTATTCTATAACTAAAGAGGAAGGCCATAATTAATAGTTGTTGCTTTCAGTGAAAAAAAAGGGAAATTTTGGTCTTCTCAGAGATCCTAAATATAAGGAGGCTGAATCTTTTTCATTGCTGTTGCCACTACATTCCTTATATTCATTATGTTTCCTCAAAATGAGCCTAAGCATGGCTTGCTTGAAACTGCAATTACATCATGCTAAGAAATTTAATTAATGAAAAAGCTTCTTAATTATTTGATATTAAGAATTTAATGCACATATTCCACTCAGTTTATGAAGTTGAACAAGAAGAAATTTACAGTCTCTCTCCTCTGAAAGGCTGAGAACCCATTTATATAGAAGGAGTCTAATTATACTGATAAAAAAAAAACAAAAATTTGATCCGATTTTGATACGGATAATCTTATATAAAACTAAATCCAGAAAGTGATGATAATGAAAAGAATATTTGATGATAATTACAGATGAAACATTAAAGACAATTATCACCGATTTAATAAAAATCCTTCCCCAATGTAATCCAGGATTAATACTGGAATAATTAGTACCCAAGGCACGGCCAAATCCCAAACACTGTTTTAAAAATGTAAATGACCTTTTCACACCCAAGGCATGGTCTAAAAGCCTCTCTTCTTCTTCTTCTTCTTCTTCTTCTTCTTCCCCAATGTAATCCAGGATTAATACTGGAATAATTAGTACCCAAGGCACGGCCAAATCCCAAACACTGTTTTAAAAATGTAAATGACCTTTTCACACCCAAGGCATGGTCTAAAAGCCTCTCTTCTTCTTCTTCTTCTTCTTCTTCTTCTTCCCCAATGTAATCCAGGATTAATACTGGAATAATTAGTACCCAAGGCACGGCCAAATCCCAAACACTGTTTTAAAAATGTAAATGACCTTTTCACACCCAAGGCATGGTCTAAAAACCTCTCTTCTTCTTCTTCTTCTTCTTCTTCTTCTTCTTCTTCTTCTTAACTTTATATGGTATAAATAGCATTTTCTAGTTCAAAATCAGATTTTGTCCTAAAAAAAAAATCTAATGGTATAAAGGTAAAATAGTAATTTATTATTCATTAATTTTAAAAAAATTAACAAATTATTGTTTTACTATTAGATCCAAATGTTTTAAATAAAATTTTAATTTTTAAAAAGAGTTAATAACTTATAAAACAGTGATTGAAATTTGTTGGGAACCCGACGTTAATGTCACCTCTTCATCATATACACGATGCCACTATTGTCATCTCTAAAAACTTAAAATATTAACATAACACTTTTTTTAGATTGAATTGTAAGTAGTATTTTTAGAATGCAAATGCAAATTTTAAAATTTTTGAAGAGCAAATGGATATTTTTCCATTCTTATTTTAAAAATTATCATATTTATCTTATATATTTTATAAAAATTTTAATAGCCCTAATAATATATATTATAGTATTTACATATTTGATTTGTTTTGTTTAGTAATTGTCTTCTTTTTATTAATTCCTAAGGGGTATATGAAATTTTAAAAATCTTAAAACACCCTTAACTTTTTTTAATTCCCAAAAATTCCTAAAAATTTCATTGACACTCCAATATCTTTACAAATTAAGTTCACCCCCCAAGATATAATTATATGTCGTTGATACTCCTATATAATTTTTGTTAATTTGAGGTTATATGATTATTTTGAAAAATAAAATAGTAAAAATAAAATAGTAATTTTATTTTCTAATATTGTATCATTTTTTATTTTATTTTTTAAGTTTGATTCTATGTAAAAAAGTATTATTTGTGTCATTTAAAGGTAGAAAAGTGTTTTCAAGTCAAATATTGGGTAGGAAAATGTAATCAATTCTTTTTCAAAAGAAATTGCCAAACATTTAGGACAAACCAAAACAATACAAAACCAACAAATATATAAAGCATAAATGATATTAAGCAAGAATAGGAGAGATGAACACATAAGATTACTCAAAATCTATATCTATATAGAAAAGGCAAATATTTAAAACATTAACAATAAACTTATATATAAAATACCAAAAAATTATAGCGGCATAAAATCTTAATTATCAAGATTAAATGTTTACGGTAAAACTCTTTGACTAAACTAGTATGATACTTAAGAAGTGACTGGTCAACGATAAATTACTGAAACAATAACGAGACATATCATCAATTACCCAATTGTTCAAGAACATAAGTAACAAATCATATCATTTAGAGATAACTAGAAGAATTCCACACAACAATATATTCTTTCAGCATCTGCGAGATTCATTTTCTACTTCAATCCAAGAAAATAATTGGCTCTTACCAAATCAAGATTACAACCAAAATATTTTTTTTCTAAACAAAATAAAAATGAATCTCCAGAATTGTACTTAAATTAGTAACATTTATATATAGTATTGTTGCACTTTACGTCTTTCTCTTATAATATGAAGAATCAACACGGAGGTAGGGTATATAAGAAAAAATTTAAGAGAGAAACTAGCATTTCAATTTAAATTCGAACCTCTAGAGATATTAGACATAAGGTATTATTTCTTGCATTCACTACACGAACTTTGTCAGAACACCTTTCACGGAGATAAATAACATAATGTTGGTTGTATACTTCTTGGTAACAGACTAAACCATGCTAAAAAAATCTTTTATCTTTATAATTTTCTCTCATGCTTTAAATCACATTTAATTGTTATTATAGTGGATGATAGAGTTGCATAACTAATTCTAAATGTTACTATCATAACTTATCATATGCAAGGCTTTAAATTGTGTACTTTTGGTTTGTGACAAAAAATCACATCAATAATTTAGAGTTAGTAGAAGGATCTTACCAAAATACTTACACAACATCAATTTTTGACATATCAGTCTTCTCAAATAACCTGTAAAAGATGATATAGAAGAGTCATTGTGACCAAACCTACAACCTCCATCGAGGGTTTCCCTAATAAAGACAATGATATGGTGCTTCTAAGCATAGTTACTAAACTCCTATTTGACAATTGGCATGCCCTTGGCTTGCAGCTATGCCCCAAGGTGTTATCAGGCCTTATGATAGCTCAAAATAGGTAAATCTTGATTGCCCAATGTCAATACCAACCATGTGCAATCATGCAAAATCTATCGACCCTCTCTGAAAAATTTGGTAGAACGTATTTTAATAAATAACGTATTTTGGCATACAAAGCAAGACTCTTGTAGGGTAAGTACTATTTGTCTATTACCACCACATATTAATTTCTCATTTGATTACAACGAGTGAAATAACTCAACTGATCAAGCCAAAAGCCTAAAATGATAATCAATATATCCTCTCATCAAGAGGATTTTATGCTCATATGTTGGTATTATAATTGACTTCAATAGATAAAAACGACCCTAATCACTAGACCTGTAATCTAGACTTGTGCAATCACCAAAATGTCGATCATGTAATTTAAGAATGGCCTACCTATCATAAAATTTATAATTTGTAAAAGACATCTTCCCATATAATTTTCAAAAGAAAACCTCACTTAATGATCAATAAACACATTTAATATTAAACATTAAAGCCCCAAAAGTTGAAAGCCTTTAATTAATTTTTAGTTGAATCTCTCCAATCCTAAGCAAGATGAAATAGATTTGAAAGTAAATTTTATGATTGTTGATGTTTCATATGATAAAATATATACAAAAGTGGGAATCTTTTTAATACATAGCATGGCCAAGTATTCAGGATTGTGAACTTTATTCACATTTGTCAACAAAGGATACGCTAAGAATTTCATCTCTTACAGTTTAAGCAAGAATAAAAGAGATTGAGACTGGAATCATTAGTCTAAGTGATAAAATGCCAAGATGTAAGACAGAGATCAAGATTCGAACTATGTCTCTAAACATGATATTCTATAATAAAACATTGTCTTTGATTTTGGATCAAACTATCAAATCTAAAGGATTTATTGATCTAAACGAAACACAGGTTAGTTCCCTGGGCTATATATTATAAAGATAGGGGGTAAAATTTTAAATTTGGACAGCAGAGGCAAATAATGCAAATAACAATAAAAGGTGTCTGAAATACTAAGGTTGACCCAGTTGTTGTATTTGGCTTCCTTAAATATATAATTCAATTTTATTTATTTCTTACCGTAAAAAGCTGCAAGTAACACCTGGTCACAACGTCATCTCTATCTCCATCTCCCGGGTCTTAGATCCAGGCTTTTTCTTCTTTCAAATTCACATTATTTTTGTTTGATGAAAGAAATTCGATTATTTTATTATTGAATGGAGAGGTTGAATAAGAATTGTAATGGGTATCATTATGGTCAACGAGACAAGGATTATATTCATTACCCTGTTTCCAAGTTCGACACGCTCGTTGGCATCGCCATCAAATATGGAGTCGAGGTAATTTCAATTTTATGCTTCGCAAATCAAAAAACTTGATAATCTTCATGTTTCTGAAAAATGGGTTTGATTTTTGTTTGAGCAAGATTATTGGATGAACTTTTCAAGCTTTCTGCTGGCATCGCTATTTTTTATGTGATGTTTGTAAATTGTTTCAGGTAGCAGACGTAAAGAGGATAAATGGTTTGTCTTCAGATGTTCGGTCTCAACTCTCTTCAGATTCCATTGTCCGGGAAGCATTCTCCCGCTTCTTCTCTGTCAAATGGCCGTGTAATTCCACGGTATGTGTTTGCTTCTATTTCTTTTAAATACCATGCAAATGAATGGGATTGATGGGATTCTTTGCATAATCTAGAACTAATTAATTTTTATTGGCTATAGAAATGAGTAGTGTATTCTAGAGCTGAATTTGAAGAACGGAGTCCAGATAGTGTGTATATGGAGGGCAGGAATGGTGGCGGAAGAGTGCTGTCAGTGGTGCTTTTTGGTTTTCTGATGTTGAAAAACTAAAGACATGGGGGCGAGTTTTGGCAGGCAAATCACTTGTGACCAGACCTCACAACAGCAAGTGCTGGTTGATCCATCCCAGTCACTGAAGTTGTCTCCCGGAAGGAAGGCCTCTCAAGGCATGAGCTCATTACAAGGTTACGATGGACTTAAGCCGACAGTTCAAACACAGATATCGGAAGGTTTTGAAATGGCAGTTTATAGGAAAGGAGAAGATAGGAATCTAGAGGATTTTCATTTACTCAAATCCTTCCCAACTTCCAATGTGCCTTTGGATAGTAATAGAATATCTAAAAGCTATGCCAATGTCAATCATGCTCACCCTGATGGACTGGATGATAACATTGATGTTGTAAATGTTAGAATAAGTGAACCTGATAAAAGGAATAAGAAACTGGTTAGGAGGCGACAAAAATCTGGAGTCGACTTAACTTCTCAGATCCCAGAAACGGTTTTGAAGGAGGAAAACAGTAGCTTGGATGAGATTACACCAATAAATGGAAAGTGTACCCCGGAGAACCAAATCTGCATTGGGAGAAGGGGCTGAGAAAATTGGGTTGAATCCTGTACCTTTTATCTTAGGAGATTGCCTTCTGGGAGACCAACTCTCTAGTGTAAAGAAGTCATCAAGTACATCAAATTTGCAGGATCAGTCATCCATATGGTCTACTTCAGGATGGGATTAACAGGCTCTTTCATCCGTCTGCCATCGCAACACCAATCTTTGATGGATTGCCAAACCCTGTAAGTGGTCGAAGAAACAAAACTGCACTTTATTAATTTGAAGAACTTATTGATAATTTTGATCCTCATTTCATCAGCCTATGATCTATAATTTTTTTCAGATGGTACAGGTATTTAGGAAAAAGAGTAGAAGAGAACAAAAGTTAAATAGATTTACCTAGTTGTACATAAATTGTTTATACATATACAATTTACTCTGTTTCAGATTGCAATTTATTATTTTTTTCTCTGCATAATAATAAAAAGGAACTTAAAGTGGTAACTGATACTTGTTTATCCTTACCAAATGTGCCTACATGAAGCATTTAATGGCTGATTTCTGAGCTCAAATTTTTATAGAAGCAGCATTCTTACTGCAATTCTGTAGTAATAAAAGGTGCACCTTCCAACTCCGGAAAGGGCTTTGCTATAAGATATAAACAAAATCTTCACACTTCATCTTTGACGAGGAGACCAAGTGCTGATTGCCAAGTCATGAAAACTGGACGAGTTTTCACAACATTGTAAAATTCCAAGAGGATGACAAAATATGAAGACTTGTAGTCCCATCAATCCTTTCAAGGAATGTGTTCCAAAATTATTGATTTATGAGAAAAATTTTAGCAATTTAAGCTGAAAGAAATATTATAATCCATGTCCAACTCAAATCAAATTAAAGATTAGCTGCCATATTTACCAGAATACCAGTTATCTTATCAGAGTATTATACCAACCCTGCAATAGTACTATTCTATATGAATCTGTGGAATTAAAGCCTTTTCCAGTCCAAAAAAAACTGGAAAGATGGATTTCCCAAACCACATAAAGCGATTTTTAACAAAAGAAAACAAAATTATACTCAGATATGAAAATTATAAAACTATTTGGAAGATTACTTCTGAGGCAAATTCTTGATAAAACTTCATCTATTTTGGAAAGATATTTGTAAAGAGATCCTTGTCCCATAAAATCCATGTCAAAGATCTCACCTCCAGATTTCAATGTAGTTTGTCATCCAGGAAATTCAGAATTTATTCTTCTATGGAAAACCAGATAAAAACAGAATGAATTCAGAAACATCAGCTTTATTCTGATATATCCAAACATGTAACAATATCATGTTCAGTTGCCACTGTTCTAGAAATGAAAGTTCAATTAAGAAACTTAGTAGATGAATCAGCAATATTATTCTGAGCATACAGCTTTTTTATTTCCTAGTCTCATAAGATGATTTAAGAAACCTTGTCAACAAAATTTTTTTTTATGACCGAAAACCCCCATTCATACTGGATAGTTAATCATAATTGATTGGATAAAATAAATCAGGGGACCTATGACTACATATAACTACAGAACAGGTAAATCAAAAATCATTATAATTTGACCAGCTAACAGAAAAAGGAAAGAACCTCTTCTATTCTTCAACTTTTTCAACACGGGTCTCTTGATTCAACCAAGAGAACACTTCACTCTTAAACAAGAGAAAGAGAGACAAGAATAAATAGAAGACAACAAATAAATCACTTACTTTTCTCTGGCTCATCCTCATGATTCCAGGATCAGCTTTGAAGATACATGAATCTAGTCAGAATTTTACTTTCTATAAGTAACAATAATTCATCAAACAGTCTACGATGCAGAAACCATTCTTTAAACTTAAAAGTTAGGATGATAGTGCATTTTAATCCAAAGCAATAAAGTAGATTACTGACTGCAATGAATGTGCACTTCAAAAAACAAAACAAAAAAACAGTAAATTTTCTTCGGTTTTTATCACGCAAATTTCTCAATACTCCATAAACAAATACCAATGAAATTAAATCACGTAGACACTGCTAAAGTTGCTCCTTCACTCACCTCACCAAAATATTTTCCTAACATGTTTCCAGTTCTCCCCAGTATTAACATATAAGATAAGTAAAACAAAAAACACCAGAGCCGTCTAAAAATAATTAGGCTTTCTGGTGGCCATTGAAAACCAACTAGGGTGAATATAGTGCCTTACTTTACCAAATAAAACAGAAGGAAATAGGTCTTCTAACAACCTAAAATAGGAAAAAAACCTCAAATCTAACCCAATACAGATCTCCTGCTACTATACTTTATCAGTGAGGCCGATTTTCATCTCTGCCTAAGAAATAGAACTATCAAGAGAAACTGGATATAATGATCATCAAAGTATATTCCAAGATAAATTCCAAATTTTTACAAACAAACACATTAAATATAGAATATTACTACACTAACTTTTTCTATTAATTTGTTAGTCCAAACTGATGTGTATCTTTTATTCTTCATGTACCTTATTACAAAAGCACTAGCAAAGTTTCAACAGTTATGGTATGCCATAGATCATGTAGTTTAATCCACATAGAAATCAACAATATTTTCTTCTAGTCCAATATTTCTTGTCAGAAATATTCACTCTGACACATTTCTTTTTCTTTTCTTTTCTTTCTTTATGCACTCCAGTTTCACTCATACCCAGGCAAAATGCTATCTTTTTCTTTTGCTTCTCCACCCTAGTTACTATCTAACTATTGCTTATATTTTCGCTTGTACCAAAACATCTTTCAGATTCTGATTGCCACTATTAATTTTTTTCTGCATACTACTATATTGCAACTACTACTTAAAAATCTTCATCCTCGTCCTTTGACAGAAAAAGAAACATGATTTTCTAGGATAACTACTGTTTTCTTCTCTACATTCCAGTGTAATTGATATTTGGACTTCTATCAATAAGGCCAGCAGAACAAAGGATACCCCAGAACATAATACGTATAGATGAACACTTCTCATCACAACTGAATTCACTAGTTGGCAGTCACCTGAACTGAATCTGCAGAATTAACATCATATCTCTTCACAATAAATTTATCCTTCTTGTTTCTGCTAAGATAAATAAAACTTTAGGCTGAGTGCTAGGAATTGGAAATTACAGCCACTTAAGAAGCTGTGATCCCTGAAAGAAACAAAAAAGTTATATAGGGGACAAAGATTGAATGCGAGGAAGTTCTGATCATGCTTTGCTTGACAGCCACCGGAGTCTGGAGGTTTATGAACAGGAAGGACACAAAAAGGGAAAAACAAATGTATGAGAAAACAAATGCAAGAACAATAATATGCTAATATTCCAATGGAACCAAAAGGTGAAGCACAAAATTTCTTTCTTCTAATAAGAAATGAGTGTAAAAGATATTAAAGAGGACAATTCTATCAACTGCAACCTCCTTTCTTCACATCTTAATATTTCCAAAGATCTCAACAAGAAAAATTTAGTGCAGTCTAAAAAGGAGCTTAGCTTTACAAATCAAGCTTTTTTACTTCAAGATTGACATCAATTATGATTAAAAAAAAAACTACACAAAACCACCCTAAATAACTTAAAGCTTAGTTCCTTCCTCTCAATGAACACATGGACAGACCGTCTCTCAATAATATAATCTGCATGCCCACACATGAGAAACAAGTTTTTGACTGACAAAGGAAAGATCAGATTCAGTAAGTCTTGAAAGCACTCACTAATTTTTTGACAAAAGACTCGTACGTACTCACAATGCTTGGCAAGATCACATTTGCTGTTGGAATAACAGATCCAAGTAAAACTCTGTGAAGCTTATCCACCAAGTTCGATATTAATTACGAAGAACCTTGATAAGCAGTTCATTGCAGAGCTTCAAGAAATTTACTTGATGAATAGAAGGGATTGTGCACATTTAACAGCAAAGTGCTGGCTTGGGTATTCAGAATCTGGCGGATACAGTATGAAGAACCTCAAGGGAAATATTCAAGT
>JAJEJH010000137.1:2500-17500 GCA_026122585.1 Anacardium occidentale
TTCGGGGATAGGAAAACTAGCAGGAAGGGTATTACGCTTCAAGAGAAGTGGAACTAAAGCTTCCTTACAGACTGATTTTCTTACCCGGATGAGGATGGGATAGCGTCCGAACTGCTAGACCAAGAAGCTATTTATTGAGCTCGAGCCTTATTCTTCAATGGTACACTTCTTCTTTTGCTACGACTGATTCTTACCTCGGAGTGGGAAGAGCTGATGAGCCGTAGAAAAGGGGATGCAGCAGAAAAGATTTAGCCAGGAAGGGCCGCCCTTACTTAGTGTAGGAGCTATCCTCTGACTTTTTCCAGAATCGCAGAAGGGGGTTTTCCAAGAAATAGGCTGCTAATCCTACTTTTGGAACTAAAGAGTACTACTTCTGCGCTCAAGACAAGGGTAAGTCGGTCAAAAAAGTGCTTTCGACTCGAGCAGCTGTCTTTCTTTCGTTCAGTTTTCCCTTGATCCTAACCCGGTTGAAGAGTTCGTACCAGGAATTTCAATTGAATCCGAAAGAGATAATGAATTCCTCGGCTGGGAACTTTTTTTTTTCCCTTTATTCCGGAAAGCTAGGCATCTTCCCCACTACGCCGTATAAAGAGGGTTCATCTGCTTAAGATCTTCCACTGCCTAATTTAAAAGGGGAATCGGGTTTCGTAGCTCAAGCCACTTCTCTGGAACTCGAGGCTGAAGACAGTCTATCTGTCAATGGGGGGAAGGAAAAAAGTACTTGACTAGCTTCCTTTGACCGGTGGGGATCATCAAAAAGCTAACCCCAAAAAGCCAATAAAGTTGATACTGATTCTCTTTTAAATTGCCCAGAACAGGGAAAGGGAACTAAATCGCTTAAGATCCCAAAGTCGCATATTTATCATCTTCTTCCACATCCGTAACCCTTAAAACTTTTACTTTACTATAACGAGAACGAGTGGAAGTTCTCGCTCCGTACCCTCTACTATAACGGGTTTAGTTAAAGGTCCATTAATCCGGTCTTTAAGGTAAAAAGTAGATTGCTGAACTTCCTTGCCTAAGAGTTCATTAATCTTGAATAAATTACCTGCAGCTCTCAACAAATACGGAAGCTGGGGTTAAAAGAACCGGAGCTAGTATAGGAGGAGCCTTGTCCTAGGAAGGAGTTGTATTACATGGAGGTCAAAAAGTCTCATATTTATAAGAATAGAAAGAAGAGTCCGATGATGGTAAAGACGAACTCGAAGAGCTCTCGTTAGCCCAAAGGTTCTAGGGTTCGAGAGAGAATTCCTACTCTAAGGAAGGGAAGAAGGTAAGAAAATCAGTAGAATGCTGCTTTCCGTACTATCGCTTGTGAACATTCAACCATCAAGAAATCATCCAATCCGCAGCTAGTCTTGGGATCAAGGCTTCTTTCCTTTTATCCGGACTGACTTTGATTATGTAATAGACGGCTGGCCCAACAAGGACAGTACGAAGCCCCTCAGATCGCGTTAGAACGACTTATACGCGTTCTTAAGCAATTCAATGCTTACCCGCATTTATAGAGCGAAAAAGGGCTTTCGAGTGAGCTTGGTGGATTCGATCAAGGTAAAAGATTGGTCTATGCAAATGGTAGTTGCTCAATTTTCTCCACCCATTTTATCATAATGATCTCCCCATGGATAAGATAAGGGGGATCTTCCAGAGAATATGGATCCGCTGGAGAAGAAAGATCCACTGGAAAAGAGATATTCATTAGAGAATGAAGATCGAAAAAAAGTCTTTTGGTAGGCGATTTTTCTCTTTCTGTATCGGAAAGTCTGTGTAGTGGATTTTTTTCATATAAAGAGAAAGGTTATGATAGGTCTTCCAACGGGGGGACTGCTTGTACCGCTGTCTAGACAAAGCGAGGATCCTCCGGAGAAGCCAACTCAATGAAGAGCGGAATCTGAGCGAACCAGAGCGATTACACCCTATCCTATGTCTTTTTATAGCCTTAAGCCAAAGGAGTCAGTAGTCATTGTTCCTTAGTGCGACCAGTTGCGAGTATTGGCGTGTTGGGGGGTTGAGCCGCATTAGTAGCGCATCTTATCTTTCGGCTGTGTAAGTAAAGACGGCCCTTAGTCCTCCTACGGCAGCAAACGTAGCATCAACTTACTATTGAGGGGCCTCACTCCCTAATTAAGCCAAAGTGCGTCAGGTTCATTTAGGTGGGCCCGACAAGGGAAACGCATTCCTTTCTTGACTTAGTTGAGGGTAGTCGTTGTTGGTTAGGTAGATGTGAGGAAAGAGCAGTGCTTTATGAAAAAACAAGTCTAAAACAGAGATACTCGTCGATACGATAGGTTGATTTACGCTTACCAGTCATTATAGGCATAAAGCCTAATCTGAATTTGGAAGACAATACCAGGCTGGTAATTAAAAAACGAATAAGCTGGTCAAGTAGAAGGAACTCCCAAAGGGTGAAACCCCTGGGGATAGGGGATAAGACTGAGTCTGGGGCAATTGCACCGTTCTCTCCCTCCGCGCATGACTAATCGAGAACGAACTTCGCAATTAGAGTTACTCGACCTTCTCAGGCACTGCGGAATGGTCCCAGAAAGAATGAGAAAAGGGCAGCTGCCGGGCTAGGACCGGCGCTTGCTGCCCGACTATCGAAACAATTGTAGCGGCCGCTAACGGGCTCAATTGCCTTCACTAAAGCAGCACTAAAACGAAGCACTATTGCCACCCCCGCGCTATATCATGCACTCAAACACTTTCTCCTTTTACTAGTTAAAGCAGAAGTAGGCCGCATGTAGTAGCAAACTTTTAGCCAGCAGCTAAGGGTTTAGCAAAATCACTCGCTTCGGATGTGCAGGGGCGGTTCCCGTTTTGAGCTGACGCCTTTTGTTTGTTTATGTAAATTTCTGTTGATAGAAGGTAGGGGTAGGCATGCGGATACAGTAATCTCGATATCCTGTTCAGTTTGTGGACAGCTATGCCGAAATGGGGCATGAAGGAAGACTGCGCGGTAGGGGCTTTCTTTTCCTCTTCTGGTAAAAGCTTTCTCCTAGGTGGTAACACCCGCCAGGCCAAGCAGCAAGATTACCATCCTTATAAACATATAGAGGAGTTGAAAGGCTAATCTAAGGCGGGCCGGGCAAAGAAGATCTCTAGTATAGAAACATAGCTTTAGAATAGGAGACTTGTAGATCTGTTATCTAACTAGATACCGGTGCCATTCAACTATCTGCCAGAATCAGTCCTGGTAGGGTCACTATCCTAAATCCTAGTCACTACTTTCATTTTCGACTGAGACTATCCGGTACTTGACACAAGACAGACCAGCAGAGACAAGACTTGAACCTGCATGCCCTAGTTTTAAGGGCATAAACTCTTCCTATCTTCCCCAGGGTATTTTGCAATGATTTTTTGATAAAATGTACATCTTTGCAATGTACAATTGTAGTCGTTCACGTTTTCAAATGAAATGATTAAAATAAGCTAGCTCATTCATCTCCGCATTAAGAAGAACTACCCGGTGGTGGAGAACTCTTTGACCCGGTCAGTACCAGATGAGAGGCATTTAACTCACATCTATCTCATCTCCACTCCTTGTGTACAATGAATGGTCGATCGTGTACCTTTCTTATTATCCCGATCCGATCACCTTCCTGGAAAAAGAAACTCTTATTCACATCGATCGCTCACATATAGCATGGCAGCACTTGCGCCTTTAGTTGCTAGTGGCTAGTACGCATAAGTGATTTCCAAGGGCGGGGCATCCATCCAACTAAATGAATGGGATTGTCCAGGTGTGGTTGGCAAGCAATTAGGGCAAGAAGAAGGGCGTGCCCACGGATGAATAGTCTCAAGTAGTTTGATCTCTCCTAGCAGACGGAAGACGCGGATTGACTAGTTTGATCTATCCGCTTTTCGTAGGCGGTAGGCAGTAGGCAGACGCTTAGCTGGCGATAGGAGGCACTGGCTTATGGCGGTACGAACTACTGGCACAGTCATCTTTCTGCGCTGATCTGTCTGCTCATCCGGATCAATTGCCTTCCTGAATCTCTCTTTCATAAGCAGTAGTCCATTCATATCTCATTCATAGGCTGTAGGCATACAATTTCGTTAAGAGTTCCGCGCTTTCGGTGGCGTAAGGTGAGAACTTCTTCGAGGCCCCGTCGTCTAGGACAGAGAGGCTGTACGTATAGAGAAGGAAAGTCTATTTATCCCAGAGTCTAGCTAACTCTAAGCCAAGATCAATCTTGAAGAGGTTCTTCTTATAATAAAAAAGGATTCAATCCAGCCACAGATCCCCCACTCTCCTGTTGGCTACCTTCTCACCCAGCTTCATGGTCACACTGATAACTGTTCACTGTCTTGCTATCTGACCTTGAAGATTCGGCTTAGTGAAAAACTAAACTAAACAGATTCAAATTAGCCCAACCCAAGGGGTAATCCAGCTGTAAGTACACCGGTGACGTATTCTAAGATCAATAGTCTTCCTCTTTCTTTCTTAAGAAGAAAGTTAGTCCTTCAAAGTCTAAAAGCTTGAGAAATCAATATCTTAAGTAAGATAAGAGAAGCTGCAGGTAACGAGGAAGTGGTGCGTGCCCTTGGTTCAGCCCTTTTCGCAGTTGTAGTTGTTTCTGTACTAGTAAGAGTATGTATTGCCCTTATCCGAGGGGGGTGGAGGACCTTATGAACGTCAGATGGACCGCGGAGGAGTCATCAAGCTAGGTCGGAATGGAATCTCCAAGCTGAAAAGGAAGAGGCCACTACGCAACAAATGCAGATAGGCCAGAAGCGAGTAGGTCAGCCAAGCCAGTATCGAGCCGATCCCGAGAGGAATACCTTATCTTTAGAAAATGCCCCTTTCACCTGTAGCCATCCGATCCCGAGGGTCAAGCAAGTAAGGCTAACCCAGCAGTGTATTCATCTGCAGTTTAGGTCTTTCCCTTTCCATTTCCATCGAGGGCACTTATTCAATCCGATGAGGTAGGAACTGAACTCGGTTCATTCCTTTTGCACTTGTTAGAGGGATTGGATTGTAAGATAGGCTCATTCAAGCGGAAAAAGTGACGAAAGCCAGGAATTTCCGCTTAAATGCCAGCCACCCTTTTTTTACCTCTTTTGAAGCTCGTAAGATACCTTATTTCGGGCTTGGTTTGAAAGGGAGCAATTCCCGTTGGTTGAAGAGAGAGTTCTGCTTTCCGAGTTGGAGTAGGGCCTCTGTTACAGAACAGATCGGGATTGAGGCTTTAGACCATCCTGCAGCAACGCCCCTTGCTAAAGGGGATTAATCCACTAGATTATGAAACGATTACCGATTGACTTATGAATATGAAAGACAGAGGAACGAACGCTCTTAAGAATAGGGCAGGACAGAAAAGAGTCAGAGCTCAAAGGCGCATCATTGGCATTGGTCGGGCCAGTTCCCCTCCTTGTATTTCTTGTAACTTACTTAGAAGTTCTTGGCCTCCGCCCTTTCTAAAGCAGTCTTTCTTTCCCTTTCCATCGTACTCGGGCTTTCTCTCTTGCTCGAACAGAAGGCGCATTCACCTACTAGCACTGGGGCCTAATCTACATCACACCTAGAGCCCAGATCCGGTAAGGTACGGCGAAGGTCTTAGGCACCTACCACCGCCCTAAATCGAGGGGTCGTCATTCTATTTATATAGCAGCCAGCTTACTGTAAGCCGAACGAGGACGATAGTGAGACCTCGTCTAGATAAAAGAGGTTAGATCACGGGGATAAGGGTTCGGTTCGCTTTCTATTCTGCCAACTTCTACTTTGCGGTTACCGGCATAGCGCTGCTCTTTGGGGCGAAGGTTATGCTCTTAGTGTCCATTAGACTATGGAGAACTACTGGTACCGGACTAGAAAGACAGACAACATCTTATGAGAAGGGCATGTAGCTCGAGACAATCTAAGGCCAGTTCCTTACTTGCGTACGAAGAAAGGGGCAGACGGATTCGGCAATTTACTACCGCTAGAATATAATCAGACTAGACTACTGAGGGTTACCCACGACTAAGGGGATAGCAAGAGCACTTGCCTAGCCTAGCCTTCTGGAAAGGAGATAGATTCAAGTGACGGCTCGTATTCTGAACTGAACTTTCTTTCGAAACTAAATTAGATAAGGACTTGTGAATGCCAGCCCTAAATCAGTTTACCGAAACTCCGATTGATTGGACGGAAACCTCAACTTACCGATTGGATTCTCGAACAGGTGTGGGTCAGAATCCCGCCATTTACGAATACCGAGCCTGTAGAAGTAGCAAGCCAAGCCCAACCACGGAAGCCAGAAGCAAAGAAAGCTGTTCCTCTTATTAGTTCCGTCGAATCCTTTTGTTCCAAGTAAGCGGTATGGATTCTCCAACCAAGGCTCGTGTTACCGGGATGACTAGTTGAAGCGGCAAAGAATGCGATCAAAGGAGCTGCCCCTATGAATACTACTAGCCGTAGCTGTGGTTGTGGCCCAGAAGCAGGCAGGGAAAGAGCTGTCCTTCTTTAAAGGAATTTAGTCAGGGAGATAACCTCTATTCCATGAATCAATAAAGCAAACTAAAAGTCTGGCTGTGCGAGAGGCCAATATGACTATCTATATCAGTTCTTCGCCTTGGAACATCACTTTGATATAAAAGATTTGACCATCTCTCTTTTGAACTGAACAACTGCTCAGGCAGGAACCAAAAAACCCAGCAGTTGAGTACCGAGAAGAGGCTATCCGGGCGAAGGTCTTCTTTCGACGCATTCTGAACCTGAAGACTGAATGCCCGGTATGACATCCAGTAGAAGCTCAAGGACGGATTGAACAGCAGCTGTTAGGGAAGCTAAGGATCTCTATCATTGGTTCATCAGAAGCCATCAAGCACGAAAGCAGCAAGGAGTGTGCTAGTGAGTCCCAAGCGAAGGAAAGAAGGACATGAGAGGCATAGAGAGGACTCAAGGACAAGACACGACTCAGACCCCGGCCATTTGATCTTCATTGGCCTTGCTGTCCGCAGATCGGTTACTCTCCTTTGAAGGTGAAGCCCGTTTGAAGGCAAGTCATGGTATCCGGGATCGGACATCGAAAGGGAAGGCATCGGAAGAGCCAAAGTCCCAAACCAAAGAACGAGTTCAGCCACTTCCGTCAGATACGAGATTGAAAGATATGGGTTTGTCCCAGCCGTTAGAGCGTTAAGCCACTCATTCTCTTAGGTCGTCTCAAAGCGCTTAGTCGAAAGACTTTGGGTCAACGAGCTTAGTGGAAAGGTCAGGGGTTTGATCAATAGCATTGATTCTTTCTTTCCCTCTACCCGACCTGCCCTGTCATGTCAGTATAGAAGTGTCATAGAGATGACTACTGATAGTTTCAGAAGGGGATCCGAGTCTGAACCTTCATCTTCTGACGCCAACTCCAAGCATTAGTCGATTAGCAGGGTTTCAGCGCTGAGTTGACAAACTAAAGGTCCGGGTCTCCGAGCTTAGCCGCTAGGCGAAGGGTAGACGGAAGAAGGTCTCCGAAAGCCCTCTTTCCAGCTTCGAGAAGAACGGGCACTCAAACCTATCTTTCATCAACCAAGAAAGCAAGAAGAGCGGCTTCAAGCCCATTCCAAGGGCCAAGTGACAGCCAGAGGTTCGGGAGTTCCTCTATTCAATCCTTTTCCTTCTTCTTGTTGCTGGATATCTCGTTCGTACACATCTTCTCTTTGTTTCCCGAGCCTATAGTGAGTTACAGACCGAGTTCGAAAAGGTCAAATCTTTGATTCTTCCATCATACATGATTGAGTTGCGAAAACTTCTGGATAGGTATCCCACATCTGAACTGAATTCTTTCTGGTTAAAGAATCTCTTTCTAGTTGCTCTGGAACAATTAGGTTATGCAATAGAAGAAATACGGGGTTCTGCTTCTGGCGGCAACATGCTATGGGGTGGTGGTCCCGCTGATGGGGTTAAATCAATACGTTCTAAGACGAAAGATTTGAATATCAATCTCATCGATATCATCAATCTCATAAGTATCATACCAAATCCCATCAATCGAATCACTTTTTCCAGAAATACGAGACATCTAAGTCATACAAGTAAAGAGATCTATTCATTGATAAGAAAAAGAAAAAAGGTGAACGGTGATTGGATTGATGATAAAATAGAATCCTGGGTCGCGAACAGTGATTGGATTGATGATAAAGAAAGAGAATTCTTGGTTCAGTTCTCCACCTTAACGACAGAAAAAAGGATTGATAAAATTCTATTGAGTCTGACTCATAGTGATCATTTATCAAAGAATGACTCTGGTTATCAAATGATTGAACAACCGGGAACAATTTACTTACGATACTTAGTTGACATTCATAAAAAGCATTTAATGAATTATGAGTTCAATACATCCTGTTTAGCCGAAAGACGGATATTCCTTGCTCATTATCAGACAATCACTTATTCACAAACTTCGTGTGGGGCTAATAGTTTTCATTTCCCATCTCATGGAAAACCCTTTTCGCTCCGCCTAGCCCTATCCCCCTCTAGGGGTATTTTAGTGATAGGTTCTATAGGAACCGGACGCTCCTATTTGGTCAAATACCTAGCGACAAACTCCTATGTTCCTTTCATTACAGTATTTCTGAACAAGTTCCTGGGTAACAAGCCTAAAGGTTTTCTTATTGATGATATCGATATTGATGATAGTGACGATATTAATGCTAGTGACGATATTGATGCTAGTGACGATATTGATGCTAGTGACGATATCGATCGTGACCTTGATACGGAGCTGGAGCTTCTAACTATGATGAATGCGCTAACTATCGATATGATGTCGGAAATAGTTTATATCACCCTTCAATTCGAATTAGCAAAAGCAATGTCTCCTTGCATAATATGGATTCCAAACATTCATGATCTGGATGTGAATGAGTCGAATTACTTATCCCTCGGTCTATTAGTGAACTATCTCTCCAGGGATTGTGAAAGATGTTCCACTAGAAATATTCTTGTTATTGCTTCGACTCATATTCCCCAAAAAGTGGATCCCGCTCTAATAGCCCCGAATAAATTAAATACATGCATTAAGATACGAAGGCTTCTTATTCCACAACAACGAAAGCACTTTTTCACTCTTTCATATACTAGGGGATTTCACTTGGAAAAGAAAATGTTCCATACTAATGGATTCAGGTCCCTAACCATGGGTTCCAATGCACGAGATCTTGTAGCACTTACCAATGAGGCCCTATCGATTAGTATTACACAGAAGAAAGAAATTATAGACACTAATACAATTCGATCCGCTCTTCATAGACACACTTGGGATTTGCGATCCCAGGTAAGATCGGTTCAGGATCATGGGATCCTTTTCTATCAGATAGGAAGGGCTGTTGCACAAAATGTACTTCTAAGTAATTGCCCCATAGATCCTATATCTATCTATATTCAGAAGAAATCATGTAACGAAGGGGATTCTTATTTGTACAAATGGTACTTCGAACTTGGAACGAGCATGAAGAAATTAACGAGACTTCTTTATCTTTTGAGTTGTTCTGCCGGATCGGTCGCTCAAGACCTTTGGTCTCTACCCGGACCCGATGAAAAAAACGGGATCACTTCTTCTGGACTCGTTGAGAATGATTCTGATCTAGTTCATGGCCTATTAGAAGTAGAAGGCGCTCTGGTGGGATCCTCACGGACAGAAAAAGATTGCAGTCGGTTTGATAATGATCGAGTGACATTGCTTCTTCGGCCCGAACCAAGGAATCCCTTAGATATGATGCAAAATGGATCTTGTTCTATCGTTGATCAGAGATTTCTCTATGAAAAATACGAATCGGAGTTTGAAGAAGGGGAAGGAGAAGGAGTCCTCGACCCGCAACAGATAGAGGAGGATTTATTCAATCACATCGTCTGGGCTCCTAGAATATGGCGCCCCTGGGGCTTTCTATTTGATTGTATCGAAAGGCCCAATGAATTGGGATTTCCCTATTGGGCCGGGTCATTTCGGGGCAAGCGGATCATTTATGATGAAAAGGATGAGCTTCAAGAGAATGATTCGGAGTTCTTGCAGAGTAGAACCATGCAGTACCAGACACGAGATAGATCTTCCAAAGAACAAGGCTTTTTTCGAATAAGCCAATTCATTTGGGACCCCGCAGATCCACTCTTTTTCCTATTCAAAGATCAGCCCCTTGTCTCTGTGTTTTCACATCGAGAATTCTTTGCTGATGAAGAGATGTCAAAGGGACTTCTTACTTCCCAAACGGATCCTCCTACATCTATATCTAAACGCTGGTTTATCAAGAATACGCAAGAAAAGCACTTCGAATTGTTGATTCATCGCCAGAGATGGCTTAGAACCAATAGTTCATTATCTAATGGATTTTTCCGTTCTAATACTCCATCCGAGAGTTATCAGTATTTATCAAATCTGTTCCTATCTAACAGAACGCTATTAGATCAAGTAGACACAACTGGATCTTTTATTCGCCTTCCAAAGGTGCCTAGAGGACGGGCCTCAAACTCACTTGTAGTCAATCTGAGTAGAGTAATCGGACTGAACGATGATGCCTTGTTAAATCATTACCTCAGTTCTATGTTCAGTTAATGTAGTCATTCTCTCTAGGTGTCTAGCCTGTCTGGCATTCTTTCACTCATCTTTCGCTCTCAATTCCGCTTCTATCTATATCTTCACCCTGATCTTTCTAAAAATGCTAGGGCATGACTAACCGCTGCCCCACCAGAGTAGGTGGCGCTTCTCTGAGGTCCTGCGTGTGAGGTTGCAGAGCGCGCTAGGCGTGCATTGAGTTAAATTCCTTGCTTGTTGCGTAGCTGAATGGGACTGGTGTAGTGCGGGCTTGAGCTTCGGTTCGCTCGTACGTTTCATAGGGATATGTCTGCCAGAGGATCCCTGTTCTTGCTAAGGTTAAGCTTTGTTTTATGTGGTTCCGACTGTAAACCCAATGCTTGCTTTCTTTCTCCTTCTGCCCCATCTATTGACTTAGATGAGTATCGTTTTGAGCGTGAAACCTGCTCATTCAAAGTGGTCTTTGCTAGGGTCTTCGTCCCTTTGCTCTTTCCCAAAGAGGTAGGTGTTTGTTGTTATTTCGTGGTCTAGCATGGGACTTCAATTTCGGTTGATTTCGCACTAATATGGTGTGTGTCTGATCGAGATAGGACGCCTAACCATATGGTGTAACATTCTTACCATGGGGGGGCTTTGTCAGTGATAGGTGAAATCTATTCTGGAATGCCTAACACCGCCTCAGTTGACTTAACTGCTTGAGCAGCCCGATCAATTCATGAATACAGGGAAGTGGGAAGAGTTGGCCTTGTGTTCCATCCGGTCTAACAGCAGAAGGGACAAATGATCGGGAATCTTATTGAATAAAGGCACAGAGGGGTCAAGATCTCTATAGACTTCCCAGGGAGGTGGGGCAGTGGTCGAGTGTTCCATCACTTGTCCCCCCTTGTATTCCTCTCTCGGGTGTTCGGTTCGGTTGCTTGTCTTTCTATCAATGCATCTACAGCCGTTCGGAGCAGAGGTTCACCCCCGCTTATTAGAGATGGTATCTACGATGAAAGGGTTGCCCAGGGAGGTCAAATCTGTAAGGCTATTACGTATTAACAACCCGGTCCTGAAACACCTGTCAAAGTCTACTGGGAATGTCGAAGTATATTATTTATGTATGCAGTCTCCTACTGGCTTGCTTGGCATCCTGCCTTGCCATCTCTCTTGGTCCTGCCGAGGGGAAGAGAAGAGATTGGGCGGTAGCAGGCAGGTCCGGGATGGGGACCGGAAATCGACGTGAAAGGGGTGAAATGGGAAGCCAGAGACGCATTAGTTGTGCCTACTGCCTCCCGGGGCTAGGCGTAGCAACGAACGAATAGGGGTAAGAGGGTGGGGGCCACTCGGATCGGATTCAAGGACTGGTGCGAAAGGAGATGGATCGGTCGAGAGCTTGGATCCAGGTCATTGCTACGCTCGTTCGTACTCCTTGATGGATGGATGGGAAGAATCTTGCTTGAGGTCAGCCGACGGGCGCGGGTTTGGGACAAGGAGATGGCTGGGTTGATATCTGCGCCCTAGCATCGGAAGAGATAAGAGGTAGGGTTGGGCCAGTTGGTGCTAGCAGCCAGGAGAGAGAAAGAGATGGTTGGTTGAAAGGCCCTGGCATAGGAAGAAAGAATTGGTGGACTCGCTTCCCCATTGGTGAAGAGCAATGAGAAGGAGCTGTAAAAGCATTATGATAGAGTTAGCCATATTACACTAGATAGAAGTAGAGCGCCTTGCGCGAGACCCAGCAAACAGACTACGCAAACAGAGGAGATTCAATCACTTAGTTCTATAGGAGCTAAGGAGATTCAATCACGAAAGCCCGTCTTTTTGATTCAAACCTAAATTCCTTTCATAGAGCTGGTGGCAAACTTCAAAAGTTCATGAAATGAAATCCTGTTTTAATATAAAAAAGTCAGAGAATCGATACCAATCTTTCCCACTTAGATAGACTCCGGGGGGAGAAATGACTTGATATTCCCACGGAGAACAGGCCTTCTCTTGGTCCCGGAATAACCGGATCGGGATCGATTGCTGCTACCACTACCCGAAGTTCTCTTTCGTGTCCCACGGCCCCTATTAACGTATTAAACACCTCACTGAACATCTCGACCCGGCCAGACACAGGAAGAAAAGAACCCGCGATCAATGACCTAGCCAAGTAGTGAACGGCTCCTATTAATGACCGGCCAGGATCATCTAAGTGGGAAGGTCAAGTTGGGTCAATCACTCAACCTAGTCAGTGTAGATTACACTCCCAGCCTTAACCCTGTCTCTCGTCTTTCCCCTGGCGAGCACGAAAGAAAGTATACGACCACCTAACGCTCTTTCTTCCCACCCTCGATAGGAGCTTTCAAAAAGATAGGAAAGAGAGTCATGTGAATGAATGCCCCCTTGTGGGGGGGTACGGCGTTCTATGGCGAAAAAGACAAAAAAAGAAATAAAGGAAAGAAGGAAAGCCAGGATGGGGGGGAGGTAAAGACTAAGCTTTATCAGACAGACAGCTAACTCCATTGGATTGGACCCCATAGGAGAGAGATGGAAGGATACAAAGCACAGATTTACAATCACTGATCGCATCCGAAGCATTGAAGGATAGGATGGCAGGAGGGCTCAGCAGAGCGGGGAAAAGGAGGGAACGATGGTGAATAAGACAGAGATAGGGTGAAGAGCACCCTTGCCAACGACCGAACCGAAGGCGAAGAAGGGTCACCAGAAAGCTTGATTGCGAAGATTTCAAGATCCAATCATGCCAATCTTTCCCATTTCTCACCTTTGTGGACACCCCTTCCGAAGCTTGTCGGCCCAGAGGGCAGAGAAAAAAAGCGAGTTAGCCTTCGCGCTCCCAACTCCAAGTATCAATCAAAAACCTCGAAGTGCCTGAGACATATAGAAAAACCCGTCAACCGCTCTCTAGGAAGTTGTAGACGCATGGAAGGAGATTCATTAGTCTAGAAATGAATTAAAAGAGAGTACCGGAACGAAGTCACCCAAGTAAGCGCCGGGAGCGTTGGGAGAGCTCGGATCCAATGAATTCTCTGATCTTTGCTAGGGCCGAGAGAACGATGGAGATGGAATTAGCAACTCGGGTAGGTCGGTCGAGCATCTGTTGTATCCATCCGGCAGGTGGGAGATGAAGCCAAAAGAAGGGACAGGAAACATATATATGTGTGTTTTTTTTCGGTTCGGGAGAAGTTCACGATGGATGAATAAAGTCAATCAATCCAACCGAGAGAGGAATGAGATTCTTCCTCTCCTTCTGGTAATGCATTATAGGCTGTCTTCCTTCCCCAGAACTGAAATTGAAAAATTGTTGAAGGAACAAGGGGAACAGCTGAAGGCTGAGTTTCAGGCTCAGTTCTTACCTCTGGTAATGTGTCGTGGATGGCACACCATTCCTTGATGAATCTGAGACAGACCGGGGACTACATCAAGGCCTTTTCTGCGCTAATGCTCGACATAAAGGACATGTCAGACGAAGACAGGTTCTTTCACTTTCTGAAGGGGTTACAACCCTGGGAGCAAGCGTAACTGCAGAGGCAGAATGCGCAGAATCTTAGTGCAGCTTTGGTAGTGGAAGTATGGAGTTGGCAACTACATGGCAAGGTGCGGCCGGCGCGACGAGTCGCACGGGGGGTAAGGGACCGAGGCAAGCCAAAGGGAAGGAGTCGAAGAAGAGGTTCGTCAGGCCAGAGGGCAAGACGACCGAGCCGAAACCGCCAAGGAAGGCAAGGGAGCAAGGAGAGGGCGATTCAAGCCACAGAATAAATGGTGTGTGTGTTGTGTTTTTATCGCACCCCCTAAACCTGAAGAACTGCTAACAACAAGAGCTGCCTTTGCTAACCTTTCGGACAAGACTAGTCGTATGAATATCCTATCCTCCCTTTCGAAACTAGGCTGCGACTTGGAAAAAAAAACCAAACTCGAGCAAGCTGATCAAGACAATCACCAAACTAGCTAACTAAAGGTGAAAGATAGCGCTCGGCTTACGACTAATACTAAATGGGGGCTCAAGTTGCGAAATCAAGGGCTAGTGTCTTTAATGCTTGATTTGATCCTCAATCGCCTTCGGCATTCGACTAAAGCTGTGATTAAGACCCTGCCTTTAGCTGTTAGACAAGTGGTACCAGATGAAAAACGTAAGAATATAGAGTAGCTACCAGAACCGGACTACACCATTCCTTTGTTTAGGCTCCCGGCAACATGAATCCCTAACCCACAGCAGCAGCCTTGGCTGACTGAGAGAGCTGAGCTGGCTATCCGAGCCCGAGCCTAGTTTAAGCAACCTTCCGCCGAACTGCCTTAACTAGAGATGGAAGCTTCAACTGGAGCTACTAGTCGTTCAAGCCCAAGCCTAGAAGACACAAAGACGTTCCACCCCTATTCCCTCTAAAGCCCCTCACCTAAGGGAAATGAAAAACGGTATTCAATGTTGCAGCTCAAATCAGAATATCGTACAAATCGAGAAAGCACAGAACTCAACTTCACACAAACCAAAGATTTAAAAGAACGAAGTACGCCCACGCTAGTCCGCTAG
>JAJEJH010000137.1:22500-32500 GCA_026122585.1 Anacardium occidentale
AATTAAAGCACCCTCTTTCCTGTGGGAGGGCGAAAGCTAAGGAAGGCTGTTTCCAAGGGCGGCAGGCGGGAGAAATATGGTGTGTAAGGCAGGGCGGTAGCATGGCTACTAGCGGAGAGACTACATGCTTTAATTTCATAAGTGGGCGAAGGAAGAATACCTGAGCTTCAAGCAAAGAAGGCGGGGACCTCGGGCCCTCGCAAAGTCAACGGTCTCACCGGGAACTAGACAAGCACCTAGATGTACATTCTCAGGCCCTAGCCCGAAATTCTTACTTCATTCATCACAGTTCCAGGCCCGTAGGAATGGCTTTCTCCTTCTCCAATTGTCGGGAGAGCTCCGGTCGTCCGGAATTGAATTTCGTAAAAAAGAAAAATAAAGGAAAGGGGATTCCTCTTTCTTATTACTCTGCTACACGAGCAGAGAAAGAAAGATAGGATCCCAAGTCAGTTATGAAGGGCACGGGTCACTAAGACCTTTTGAATGAACTGTTGAAGGGGGTCGTACCCTTCACATCAGGAAACTCTGGGAAACGTTATTCCTCCTTTTCCGAAAGGTGTAATGCAGGCCACCATGCAGCACAAAGGCGCTCAATGCCCTGTGGCATTGAGTCCGATTGCCCCCCTTTTTTTTTCTCTTGACCGCTTGCCTGCGCCTTTCCCGGGCGCCCCCCCTTTTGCTCCCTGGGATCAGTCAGTCCAATTAGATGTTGCAATCGATGGTTCCCAACCCCATTTCCTTCCATGATATGATATGGGAAATTGTTGATTGACAGTAGTATCCGTTTAGTCATTCGCAGAAGCAGCTCTTTCAAAAGCACAAAAATCTGATGATCTTTTTCATTCGCTGAAAAACGCACCGCACCGAGAATAAGAAGAATCCGATGGATGATACATAGCACAGGCATCATCCTCAGAAGCGGAGCCTAGGGCTGCTCTTTCCCTCTCAATCTGAACCGGCTGAAGAGTAATTCTTCCCGAGGCCGAAACTTTCCAGTTTTTCCCGCATCCGACGTAGCCGAATCTGAGGTCGAAACATAAGCAACTGATCCTGACCTATCCTATGAGACCACGTTCGCGCGGGTTTTCCATTATATAAATAGGTTCCTGCATCGGACTTTTATGGGTGGCCCTTGGCCCTGGAAGCGCGCAGAGAGAGCACAGCTCGAAGGAAGAGCTCGAAGAGCAGAGCAAGCCAAGAAGCAAAGGGCTATAGGAGTCTCAGCTGAACCATAAGAAGAGGATAAAGGTCCTGGAGAAGCAGACGAAACATCCGATTCAACACCCGACGAAGCAGACGCTAGAGCAGCAACCTGAGAATCTGCATAAAAATATGACGAATAAACTACTGCAAAGGCTGGCTCGGTGAAGGGCGGTGGGTTGGGTAAGAAGAAGGATTTGACGTAAAGAAAGGTTAGCTCCGCAGCTATGTGATTCCATTCCTAAAAGATTCAATTCAATTCCTTTCGGAATAGCAATGTAGTAGAGTAGGCCATGGGTTAGCGCGATAGATGATCGTCGAATGGAGAAGGGTTCATCTCGATAATGAACAGGGATCACGGATCACGCCCAGGCTATCTTTCTCAGCTAAAGGACTAAGCAGGTCCACTACCGAAGTGGTTGACGATACATCTCAATCGGTGGTTCGTTCGGCAGAGCGATCAAAAGCTTGAGGGTGAAAGCCTTCCTCTGAAGTTGTCTATTCAACCGGGTTATCGAAAGAGAGCTATAGGCTTCAAAGCTATAAGCTTGCAATGGAGGTTGGTGGGCTTAGGTAGAGTAAGAGGACAGAAGAATGACTTTCACCAGTAACCAAGGCGGAATCAGATGAAGAAGAAATGAATGATCTTCCCGGGGGGTCAAAGCCGGACTCTAAACTGAAGTCAAGTCTGACTATTCGCCCGAAAAAGCTTAATAGGAATTTGTGTTGTGTAGGAAAATGGACTGAGAAGTGGGTTTCGGGAGAGAGATCATCGGAAGGCATCTAGCCCATAGAATGGGAAATGGAGGTTCAAGTCCTCCTTGATCTCAATTAGAAGTGCATATTGCACGTCAAGTGCGGGATTGGCATCGAGACAACCCACAGGCAAAAAAGACGAGCAGAGGACTTGCTTTCTTTTCGAAGCTGATAGGTTACTGTGAGATTCTTTCTCATAGCAGTGCGGAATCTTTGTTCCAAGCATTGAATAATCACAAGAGTTTGAAAAGAAGGGATTGTAGTAAGATAACCATTATCACTCTCTGTGACCAAAGAAGGAATAATAGAAGACATGTCAGCAAAAGGAACACAAGAATTGGAAGAAGAGTATAACCTTTGGTAATAGTCCACCATTCAGCTATAGCTTGCTTATCTTCCACTAAAACATCATCAATAGAGAGGGCATGAATAAAAGATTTAGCACGTTTAATCTTTGCACAATTATGGAAGAATTTGGAACTCCCTCTTTTAACCAAGAAACCCGAGATTTCTCCAGTATGCTGACATTGAAGAGCTTCCATCAGGTTTTGTTTAGCTTTAATTTCTTCCTCAAAACCTTCAGTAGTATAACCCATCTGTGAATTGGAAAGCTACACCTGGGCAAGAAGCGACCTGGCCTTCTCCACTTTGGAATGAATATCACCAAAAACATTTTGATTCCAATGCTTGAGACATTCTTTTAGGGCACGCAATTTGGCAAGAACGACAAACATAGGACAACCTGTTACCATTGTATTGTTCCAGCATGAAAAAACAACCTCCTGAAAAGAACCATGTTGTAACCACATGGAGTGAAAACGGAACGGCCTAGGTCCTGCTAATACCGCTTTGTTGGCAATATTTAGAAGCGGATTATGATCGGAAACCAGCCGGGGAAGAGTCAAACAATTAGTATGGGACCAGTTATCCAGCCATTCAGAATTGCAAAGAGACCTATCTAGTCGAAGTTCAATATGTCCACGCGATCTCCAACCATTAGACCAAGTAAATGGAGATCCTGTGGTGTTAAGATGGATCAAGTTGCACGAGTCTGACATTTGTTTAAATTCTCTACATGCAAGTTGTAGTGGAGGGCAGCCACCCTTCTTTTCATGAGCTCCAATAAAACAGCATTAAAGTCACCTATGACCATCCATGGACCACCATTCAAAGATAAAGCTGATAAATTCTGCCATAGTTGCCTTCTAGTGTAGGGGTTTGTAGAAGCATAAACAAATGAGAGACAACATGTAACATTGTCAATCCCAATCTTAATCGAAACTTGCTGGGTAGAGTTGCAAATAACAGTAGGATCCAGGGAGTTATTACAGAGAACCCAAATATTAGGTAAGGAAGAACCTCTATCATTGACTGCAACAAGAGTTAGATTCAGAGATAACCAAAAATAAGAGGGAATAGAAGAAAAAGCCACCATTGGTTCAGAAAGACAAAAAAAATCCGGCTGATAAATTCTGCAAAAGTTAGAAAATTCCAATTGAGATCGAGGATTGCCAATACCTCGTATATTCCAAACATTCATCTTGGAATCACGACTTTTCGCCCTCTGGTGAGGTAAGGTTCTGTCCGCGAGGACTGAAGAGCTTTCTTTTTCTTTTGGGATTTCGACAAAACTTCTTGAAATACCCGTTGCATGCAAAACCAGTTCCACCTCTTGCTGAAAAACATTATTCTCAGGAGAAGTTTTTGGTCTTGCAGGATTGTGATGAAGATGACAATCTTCTTTCTTCTAAAAGAAATATGCTGAGAATGGCTATATTTGTTGAATTAACCTCAGGGTCTGCCCATGTTTCGAGGGGCAGAGACTGGAGATTCAGAAGATTCATTATTCTTTTTGACAACTTCGTCCATGGAAGTTTCTCCAAAATCAACCGAGGGTGTAGTAGGCATTTTGAAGATTAGAAAGATTTTTTATATGATAAATAATGGCCACATCAGTATTAATCAAAGGATCAGTCTCAGAGATATTAGCATCAATAACAGCATGCTTCTCAGAATCATGTGCATCAATCTTGGGAGAGGCTGAGATTACGAGTTCAACATCATGAGGATTCTCAGGAGGAGGTGATCACTCTTTATCAATATCATCTGCATGGTCTGTTGGATTTTCGGGATTCTTGCCAACCCTTATATCAGAAGGAGCATTCAAAACCAAAGGGCTTGATGATTTACCTGTGAATTCAGTCTCCAGTTCAGGATTGCTCGTAGGGATAGAGCTCGGGTTTTTAACACGGTAAACTTGATTAACCTTGGACTTCGATACCGTATCAGAGTCTTTCTTTTTAGAATTCTGTCGACAAGACGAAATAGAGTGCCCGATAATCCCACAATAATCACAGATAGGGGGAAATTTTTCATAAACAACCTCCACAGGGAATGCAAAGCCCTCACGCTCAATCATAATAGACTCAGGAAGGGGTTTAGAAAGATCAACATCAACCAAAACCCGTGCATCAAATCCAAACCTTCCCTCTTTGGTCATGGGATCTAATTGCAAAGGAGTTCCTACACCCCTCGCCATCTCCATTAACAACCGAGGGTGCCAGTACTCTGCACTGATTCCATACAACCGTATCCATACTTGAGAGTGCGTTTGAATTTGGGTTGTATAAGGATTCAAGTCAGCCTGCCATTGAGAAAGCCTGAAAAGAGCAAGGAGTACAAGAGCAGCAAGGGAAAGGGCGGGGGAGACCGTCATCAGGCCAAAGAGAGCGCTCGGGAAAACAGCAAGCATAAGGGCAGCTCATCACGAAGGGACAACCGAGATAACAGAGACAGGGGCAGTGGGAAGACGCCTCTGAAGTGTTTCCTTTGTGATGGTCCGCACATGGCAAGGGAGTGCCCGAAGCGGAACAAGCTGTCTGCGCTAACTGAGGAGCGAGACGAGCAGGGGCGGCAACAGGAGAATAAGATGGGTTCCCTGCAGATCTTGAATGCAATCAAGGCCAAAGTGGAGGTTCCAAAGTCTGAGAAGAAGGGGCGCCTCTATGTGCTAGCCAGAGTGGGTGAGCAGGATGTTCGTGCCTTAGTCAATACGGGCGCTACCCACAATTTCTTGGAGTTGAACAAGGCTGAGCAGCTTGGCATCCGATATGATAAGGGGCAGGGATGGCTCAAGGCTGTCAATTCCGAGCCAAAGGCGACTTATGGAGTTGCTCGAGGAGTGCGAGTCTGCCTGGGTCAGTGGTCGGGCAGACTGGATTTTTCAGTCGTACCTTTGGATGATTACCCGATTGTGCTTGGAATGGAGTTTCTGGACAAGGTCAAGGCGGTGCCAATCCCATTTGCCGACACGATGTGCATTCTGGAGGAGGGAAACACATGTATGGTGCCGTTGTCGCGAGAAGTAGCGCTCCCGTCCAAGACAATCTCAGCCATGCAGCTGTCCAAAGGCCTGAAGAAAGCAGAACCGACCTTCGTGGCAGCGCTAAAGGAAGAGCAGTCGTGTAAGCCAACCGAGTTGCCAAGGGAAATTCAGGACATGTAACACAGCATACTTTTTCCAGCACACTCACTCTCAAGCACTCTTTTTCTGTGTGTTCTTTGTGGGTTCATTTCCCTCACTCTTTTGCTCCAACCTGTTATCATTTTCACTTCCGCTGCATACCTGGGACGAGGAAGGCTGACTTAGCTTCGGGAATAGCTAAGTGCCGCACAGGAGCGCTATAGGAGCGATCGGCCTGTGACATATACCGCTACTTTCCCTCTCTCGATCAATTCTAGCCCGGTCAGCCGGCCAGCTAATACCCAAGTAAATGAGTGCAAGCACGGTTCTGTACTTGTTGCAACTGAAGGATATAAAACAAAACGATGGAATTAGACTTTGCTTAAACTATGGCAGCTTCAACTAACAAATAAGAATCCAGGGGTTCCTGGTTCTTCGACAAGATAAACTGCTAGGTAACATGATCTGAATGATCAAGCAATGAAATCTTCCTTTGTCGACCTGAAGCTGAAGTGAAACAAGGGATGTGGTCTTTCTTTTTACATACGACATGGAGTGTATAGTCGATGGTAAAATATGATGATATGTGGGTCCGGTCGTCAAAGCAATGGGTCTGATGCAAAATCAAAACAGGGGGTGATGTCTGGTGAGCATATGGGTAGGGTTAGTAGGTACAAGGAAGAGAACTACTCCCTCGAATAGGCCGCCCGCCGGGCAGTGATATTTGTTTTTGGGGGTTCAAAGCAAAGCGAGGGTGCCGATCAGAAGTAGCAAAAAAGGACTCCGTTTTTGATGAATTTCTGAGAAAAGTAGTTGAAAAGTGGGTGAAATTAGTCAGCTATCGAGCTGGGTGAGCTCGGAGCTTAGGCAGTGGAAAAGTGCTTCCTGGCTAGCGACTCGACTGTAACTCCTCTCCATCCACTCCTTTCTTTATCTACGACCACATGTTTAGCGCCTTAACGCATCCTGGCACTTCTTTCTCAACACCGTATTTCTCGACAACTTGTATTTGTAAATAAAAAAACCACTTCTCATTCAGGAGCGGGAAAGGGAAAGATGAATTAAGCGATCATCGAGATCTTTACAGAAAAAAAGCATTGCAATAAATTCAAAGCCATGAACAAAGGGGTGCTATATTTCTTGTGTCTACATGGTAGATTGGCCGGCTTCCCCACTACTTGTATTGATTTCCTCCTCCTGTATGCTGTGTACCGCGTTCCCCATGTTCTTATTCAATTATTGTAATTATTGGCTTACCGATGGATGTCCCTATATGTGCCTGGCTCCCCGACTACCATGTATTTTTTATTAAATATTAAAAAGAGGGAAGCGAAAGCGCCTCCCATGTGGCGCACCCGGAACAGCATCCATTAAAAGAAAGCGGAAGCCCCCATTCCCCAATTGATTAACTGATTGCGCCTATGAAACACTAAGAAATTACTACTCTATTTGGGCATACTCTTTATCTGTCTTATACGAAAGAAAGGCTAAGTCAGGAAGTCAGTAGAGTAGCGGAGCGGAGAAATAAATCACTGAAACAGTATTCGCACCTTACTTGATTCATTCCTTCCACCCGAAGCCCCTGCTGCCTGCCGGATGAGCGTCCTCTGATCTAAATACGAGCTCTTGTTTGCTTTCTGGCAATGAGCTAGCTTAACCCTGATTGCTTAAGGCTTAATACAGTCATGTTGGATCTCCTATTCGTACTGCTACCAGGAAGAGAAAGACTGATTGCGACAGCTCAACCGGATGAGACATCTCTGATTTCTATTTACAGAACTGTGCCAACGTGTGCCTACATTGTTAGTCTATTTGATTTACCAGTTCCGGGAAGAGATATTTATTGAATAGAAAGAATGAAACCAGTACTAGCTTATCGCCAACCGTGCTTCCTACCAACTCCGCCAACCCCAGATGGGGATATTGATTTAGCCGCACCTGAACCCGAAACTGCTGCCTCTACTCCGCCTACTTCTTGTGCCGACTTCGCCAGCCTCGCGGGTACCGATTTCCTCCAGCTTCGTGCGCCGGGCCCCCAGATTGTCTACTCCTCTTTCCCAGATTTCCCATACTGTTTTATTAGCCGGCCTGTATACCAACAAGAGCAACAGCTTTTATTCAAAGAGCCACATGTACCGCGTGCGCCGCAAGAGCCCCAAAAGCTTCCGATAGTTACGCTTCTGACGGGCTTGTGACCAATTCGGTAAAAACCCCTAGTCAAAACTATGTCTGTATGTATAGTATAACCGCCGCTTCAAATCAATGCTGTTCCCACATGCCTATTCATTCCGGATTCCTCGGTTCATCTTATGCCTTAGATGGAATAGCCTCTTTTTCTAGCTATTAGTTTCCTTCATTCAGGTATGGTGGCAGGGAATACGAAGTTCGAGTAGGCTTCGTCGGTTTGAGAAGGTGAACGACGAATCCCAGTGATCGAAGGTTCAAGTACTGAGCGAATATTCAAACGTCTATTCATGTGAGAACTTCTTGCCCCTTTGGTTGACACCACCTTAGCCTTAGTCAGTAAGGGAGGGGGGTGACTATTAGATAGGGACTACGGAAGTTCATGGGAAGAGGTTAGTGGAAGAGATCATGTTTCCGGGGTTGGAGTCACCGAAGTAAACGATAGGCAAGAGAAGACACAGGAGTGGACCTGACAAGCATAAGATTCATTCAATAGACAAGCCGGAGAGTATGCACCACTCCGAAGTACTAATAACTAAGTTGAAAAGAGAGCGGGGCAGGCCATAGACGAAAGTGAACTATAGACTACTTACCGGAGACCATAGGCAATGGACGAAAGACCAGCGGAAGGGCATTAGTCGCCGAGGAAGATAGTGCGCGTAGATCAAAGCTTAGTGGAGAGACCCTACATAGGCCAGTTCCAAGGCCAGGGGAAGAGGCGGTGTCGATGGCAGGTTCGATTACGGAGAAGTCAATAATCAATGATTATGCGGAGGGTCCAGCAGTCACTAATGACCGGGTCAAGCCTATTTGAATTTGTTATTGGAAAATGAGGAGGAAGCCATCTGTCATGGAGAGGCAATCCTCAAATACGTACTTTGACCTGACGGCTTACCGTTCTTAGCTTCTGATGGGAATTCCAAGTCGTATTGTCCATCGGAACCATCAATCATAAGATTAGCCAGTCAGAAAGTATTCGCTCTTCCAAAGCCTCATTAGCACGCCAGTCAGTCAGCTTGACCAAGAAGACCCGAAAAGGCACACAATAAGGAAAGGAAGATCACGTATCGATCAATTTCTGTTCTTGCTACCCCGAGCCATTGGATTTGTAAATCCATAGTACGAGGACGGATCTAACATACGAAAATAGCCCTTGTTGGAAAGGCTCAACCCGGTGATGGTTGATGATTCCCAATGATGACTTATAGTAACAAGCGGAAGTGGTGAGTGACTTTAAACGGACTATCGTTGGACAATGTCCTTTGTTGGATCAAGCTGGCGAGTTTGGTCTATGGTGTCCTGAACATAAGACTCTAGGCGTACCTGAGCGCTATCAATTCATCGACAAAGAAAATAACTAAACAAAACCAGAGTGGTTAGGAAGATTGATGTAATGGACATTTTCAAAATATGGGAAATTATATAATATAAGTGAATCTCATTGTGCTTTTTCACTAAAAGGAAGTAATTCAAATGTTAACCTAGAAAGCGGCGTACCACAAAAAAAGAAGACCTTGAATTCGTGCACGCACATCGTCGAGGTCTCCGAAAAAAAGCAACTATATTTATATACGCATAATGGTTGGAACTCCCTGATCGAAGCCAAGCTACCTTTAGCTAGGAGCCTCTTTTCCTTCTGCCCAGCTCCTCTCCCTTCGATCGAGTTGCAGTTGGCCTTGTTTCAGTCAGAATGAGTCTCCGGGACCCTATCTTTAGTAGGTTTCTTACTCTTCGCTCTCAAGAACTAGTACGCCCTGTTCTCGAAAACCGAGAGCCATCACGCCCGAACCAGCAACCCCTTCTTATGCTGCTTGCAACTCCGAGGTTTCTGATTGACTTAACTTTTTCCAGGAATAGCCAATCCCAGGGAACCAAGCCCTCCCACTAACAATCCAACAATTCTTGGTTCAGGTGGGGAGGACGGTCGTCTCCCCCAGCATCCCGAGTACCCCCACCTCGGCAGCATGCCCCCCAAGAAAGAAAACCACCCTCTCAATAGGCTAGTATTAGTAGAATGATAATGGGTATAGTCTAAAATACAAACTATTCTTATACTGTGTTGTTAATTGCCTATATTTTAATTGGCTATCCTAAGGGTATAGGGTAGGGCTAACTCGCATTAATGGGGGATTAATGGGGACTCGTCTACAGTATAATCTCTTTGATTTTTATAGTTTTTCTTTTATCTTTCTTCTTGTGTTAATTTATACTTTTAGTTAGTTTGGTAGTTAGTTTTCTCTCTTTCTCTCTTTATCTTGACGCCAGTATATCTCTTGCGCGCTTTCGTGCTCCACCTGGTTAAGAACTTAGTTATTCCCTTTATATTTTCTATTTTTTTAGTATCTTTACTTTAGAATGCTTCTTTAGAAATTGGTTTGATTCTGTAGACCCTAGGTG
>JAJEJH010000137.1:37500-45000 GCA_026122585.1 Anacardium occidentale
TCAATCTTTATAGAAGGTACTAACCAAAATAGAGTGACAGGGGTAGAAAAAGAAAGAAATTCATAATCTTTGACATTTGACATCGACCCATCCCACGATTCAGAATCAACGGATTCGTTGGGCAACTCTTGAGTAAACTAATATTTTAATAAAAACTGTGTCATGTAACTTCATTCTAAAAACGAAATTCTTTTTAAATCAATATGGGGGGAATCGCTTCGATTTTGTATTTTTATTTTTTCTTTTTTATTGTATCTAATACATTTTCGAGTTTCGAATAAAGAGTGACCTTATACCTTAGAATACCTTTTTCTTTACTTTTTTTTATTTACTTTAATTTTGTTTAACTCATTAGATTCAGCAATAGGTTCATTCCCATACCATAATATCTCAAATGAGAATAAAAAAAGGCTCGAAAAAATCAAATTTGAATTTCGGTCCAATTCGATTAGAAAACTAAGAATTCCTATTCTATATTCCTTTATAGATTTTAGATTTTGTCTTTCCATATTATATATAAAGCATAAAGCCCCTTCTCCTTGTAGTTAGGTCAAGAAAAAACCAAACCTTTGGATCTAATACAACAAAAAAAACAAGGCGCCCATCACAAATATAGATTATTAGAAGTCTTTTAATCATTTTTCTCCTTCTTTTATCGAATCTTATCTACCACTGTTACTTGTTTCTCGACGACTAAGCAATTCCTTAAAAAAAAGAGGGGGATTACAACAAAAAACCTCTTCTACACCTACGAAAAGGATATTTGTCGATTTCACATCTAATTGAATTGGGGAAATATGAGAATCTCCGTCATGAATTATTAGAAAACAATCCGTCGGATTCCCATTTTACCTGATCTTCAATTTCTAGTCCGAAGCCAATAATGGAAATGGAGAGAAAATCAACCCCATACTACAGAAATTTGAGGAATTTTCTATTTTTTGGTTTCTATTGAATGGTACACAATTCTACATCGACCAGCAAGAAGAAAAGAAGAAAGCAATTATCTAGCCCCGCATTTCGATACTGATTGAGGTTGCATTGCTGTGTCAGAAGAAGGATAGCTATACTGATTCGGTATATTCTAAAAATACCCTTGGTACTACGATCTCACAAAGAAGGAATTTCACTGAATTTCCATTTACTAATCTTATCTTTTACGGAATCGATCCCCCTTTGACTGTAAATATGTGGAGCTCAGCATGTCTGGAAGCACAGGAGAAGGTTCTTTTGCTGATATTATTACCAGTATTCGAGACTGGGTCATTCATAGCAAACCTATACCTTCCCTATTCATTGCGGGTTGGTTATTCGTCAGCACGGGTTTAGCTTACGACGTGTTTGGGAGCCCTCGTCCAAACGAGTATTTTACAGAGAGCCGACAAGGTTATTAATAATAACCGGCCGTTTTGATTCTTTGGAGCAACTCGATTCATTTAGTAGAGATTTTGATTATTATTAGGAGGCCCCCCTATTAGTAAGCTTAGATCGAACCTATCCAATTTTTACAGTGCGATGGTTGGCTGTTCACGGACTTGCTGTACCTACCCTTTCTTTTTTGGGGTCAATATCAGCAATGCAGTTCATCCAACCAACGAGAAACCTAATCCGAATTATAGAGCTACGACACAATCAAACCCGAACGAACAAAATGTTGAATTGAATCGTACCAGGGGGTTATTACTCATTTTTGTACTTGATTTTTGATTTTCCAATTCTTTCTTCAATTAAGAGAAGAAAAGAGAATAGTAGAATAATATAAAATAGTAGGAATTCTCTTATCCCATTCGGAAGGATCGCATCTTATCTTATAATTATCTATGACTGTTTATATCTCTAGCATGACCACTTGATAAAATGTGGAGGGAAGCGGGATAAATGGCCGATACTACTGGAAGGATTCCTCTTTGGATAATAGGTACTGTAACTGGTATTCCTGTGATCGGTTTAATAGGCATTTTCTTTTATGGTTCATATTCCGGATTGGGTTCGTCCTTGTAGTAATCGGATGAATTTCGTTATAGATATGAAAGCGTAAGAACTCGACGGGGCCTATACTTATTTCTTTATCTGATGGTAGGGCCCCGTTGAGTTCGTAATAATCATAATATTCTGTTTTGTTCGTATATGTATAAACGACAAAATAGATCAATTTTCCGATGCTTCAAAAAATTCCATTTCATTTTTTTTTCGGATGATTTTTTTTTAATTAACTTGCTTAATTGATTTAGAACATTTGTTCCCCGATAGTATCTATCGAGACTTTCAAAGTTAGAAGAAAGTAAGTAATCACTCAATTTCTTTTTCCTGGATCACAGAATCACAATTAATCTATATATAGATTTCTTTCGATCAGATATCATGCAAATCCTTTCTATATTAGTCCAACTTTACTTTATTTATTTTAGTATCTCATCAATTTGAGTATCTCATCAAATGAAATTGTTTTATAAGTTCATTGAAGAAGTTCTAGTTGCTCAATAAATTTCCATTTCTTTTTTTTTTTGTTTTTGCACTACGTAAGAAATACAAAAAAAAGGTTCTGATAAGCCTGGAAAAAATCTAAACTAAGAATATAAGAATAGGAATCTTTGACGAATGGAATCAAAAACCATTATTATTTCGATTTCGACACCAGAAAGGGAATTTTCCACATCCCTTTCTTTTCTGGTGTCGAGGGCTAG
Source organism: Anacardium occidentale (assembly GCA_026122585.1). Taxonomy (NCBI): domain Eukaryota; kingdom Viridiplantae; phylum Streptophyta; class Magnoliopsida; order Sapindales; family Anacardiaceae; genus Anacardium; species Anacardium occidentale. The sequence continues at coordinate 40,185 of JAJEJH010000137.1, forward strand.
GACGACGAATAATAATAATACCTTTTAGAATCCCTTGTTACCCTCATTTCTCCTTCCTTTCTTTATCTTCTCCGCTTACTTTTTGACTTTTATCTTATTTTAGTATTTCGTTCTAGTCGAATTTAATTCTATTAGAATAGAAAACTATTGAGACATTCTAGGATATTTAAATCTGACAATAGTGACATAGTCACACCCCTCCAATTTGGATTGAAAAACCAACGAAGTAGTAAAAAAAAGACCCGTCTTCACAATGTTGATAAATCCACGGATCTAGAAATTCATTTCGGACAATTGAACCTTCTCAAACTGTTTCTTTTTAAGAACCAAAAAGATTTGTGCCAAAACAACAGATGCCAAAAAGAACAAAAGGCCTTGGACACGTAATGGATCTTGAAGTACTATTTCTGCATCTCCCTGCCCAAATCCACCCACATTAGGATTACTTGTTAATGGTTGATCAAGTTTGATAGATTCACCCTCTGAAACACGAAGTTCTGGTCCTGGGGGGATAATATCAACCACTTCATGTCCGTCCGATGCATTGGCTATGGTTATTTCGTACCCCCCTTTTTCTTTTCGTATGATTTTGCTTACTATACCCGCCGCTGTAGCATTATAAACTGTATTGTTACTTTTGGTCCCGTCGGGATAAATCTGACCCCTTCCCCTGTTACCACCTACGTATATTGGATATTTTAAGAAGTGAATATCTTTATTAGTCGCGGGGTCCGGGGAAAGAATAGGAAAAGTGATTTCACTATATTTCTGCCCAGGCACTGGCCCTATCACAAGAATGTTTTTTTTAGTGGGACGGTAGTTCTGAAAAGACAGATTGCCTATCTTTTCTTTCATCTCGGGCGAAATACGATCGGGGGGGGCTAATTCAAACCCCTCTGGTAAAATAAGAACGGCCCCTACATTCAAAGCCCCCTTTTTACCATTAGCAAGAACTTGTTTCAGTTGCATATCATAAGGAATTCTAACAACTGCTTCAAATACAGTATCAGGAAGTACCGTACCGTCTGTCGAACCTCAATATCCACAGGCTTATTAGCTAAATGGCAATTGGCGCATACAATACGACCAGTTGCTTCTCGTGGATTTTCAAAACCCTGCTGCGCAAAAATGGGATATGCATTTGAAATGGATGCCCGAGTTATTATATATATCATGAGCGATAAGGAAATGAATCGAGTAATCTCTTCCTTTATCGAAGAAAAGGTATTTCTAATTTGCATGGTCCAATCGTTGAGCCCGAAACTTTCTACAATAAAATTTGGTAGGTCACTAGTATAGTTCCCTATCCACGATTCTGCTATTTACTGAAAAAATTTGACTTGAATATAGGATTACTGGAATATAGGAGGAATCCGGTAGAAAGAGTAAGGACTTTGAATGCTTTGCTTATGTACAAAGTCCGAAACATTCTAATTGGATCAGTGAATCGTTTTTCAGTCATTCATTGAATGATAAATCACTACAAGTGACGGAGATACTATTTTTAAAAAAAGGAAAATCCAAGATTTGAAAATTGTATCTATAATGACTGGAAAAGTGGAAACAAGACCAGATATAATTTGATCATTATGAGAAAATCCAAAATCGTTGTAGACATAGCCAATCATTAGTTCCCAACCGTGGGGCGAATGGAATCCGATACATAAATCAGTTACTAAAAAAATAGAAAAGGCTTTTATTTTTATTGTGTCGCTTAAATTATATAGGAATTCTTGAACCCAAGAGTTAAGAATAACAAGTTTTGCATTACCCAGAATAGAATAACCACTTAGAATAACGAAACGGATTCTATTTGTCGAGAAGTGCAAAATCGTATGGATATGATCCTCGTCGTGCATCTTGATCAATTGGATTCTTTCTTTGTGGAGCCCTATACGAAGCTTTTGTAGATGTCTTTCCTTTATCATTTCGTCCAAGAGGAATAGTTCCTCTAATTCTATGAATATTGTTAGAATACTCTTTTCTTGAATATCATTCAAGAAAGTTTCGGATTGCCTAGTATTCCACCAATTAGTAATCCAAGATTCCAGACTTTTTTTAAATGAGAGAGATCCACCAGGGCAAAAATAGTCAAAATACTATAGATGAAAGATATCGAAGGGGAATGGATGCGTTCTTTTTTGTCATTTTTTCATCTGTGAATTGTTAATGAACCCACCTCATTTGTTGACTCTATTCGATCTAATATTTCTATCAAGCATGAGTCATTGTGAGCATAGGCTCGAGCTCGATCCTGTCACCCAGTACTTTGCCTAGCTGCTTAATTAAGGCCTGCGATATAACTTCATCAAGCTTAATGATGGCTCTCTTAGGGTTTTCTCTTTCGTCCTTCCGGTTTCCTTGATTCAATCTTATCGTTGTCAATTGATACATAGGACAAGGAACAGGTCTGCGTGGCCGATAACCCAAATCAGGATCCGAAACCAATCCAGACCCCAGAAGCAGAGATGGAGCATCTTTTGGAAACAGCTCAAAAACCAGAACAACAGCCAGGGTACACACTGTGCCGGGTACAGAGGTATTTGGTCTGATGAGTTCCCTTGTTTTCATAAGTTTCGTTTGAAAGTGCAGGAATCTAAAATAACAGAGGAAAAAGGGCTGTTATCATATGTTTTTGTAGGTGGAGCCTACCGAAGCGAAGCAGCTCAATCTGTCCCCGAGGGCGTGTTGAAGTTTTTTGCGGGAGGCCCGGGAGCAGTATAAGCTGGACCGGGCTAAGCGCCAAAAAGGGTTTGCTGCTGAATGATTCTGATCAATAGGAAGAGGAGGAAAAAAAAAGCTTATGATGAGCATCTATTTGAGTCGATCATTTCCAAGATCTAATTCAAGTTTTTTCTTATGTAGTGGAAACGCCTTACAATCTGAAGTTTTACGCTTAAGGGAAGAAATGTTCTTGGTGGATGCAGGACTTGGGACCCCCAGAATTTGTATGCAAGATGAGCTTACAGGAGTGCCAATCAACCGAGCCACCAGGTTTGAGAATAAGGTGGGATCCCTGGATCTAGTGGCCGGTGAATCACTGATCAAAGAGCAGATTTTGGAGAGATTCTTCATCGATCTAGTGGCCGGTGAATCACTGATCAAAGAGCGAGCAGCCGCCAGGTTTAATGATTTGGTGGGATCCACAGATGTAGTGGCTGGTGAACCGCTTCTTCTTCTTCCACGAAGATTCAGACAAAACCGAGCTTGGATGGAACTGAACAAGATTTGGCGAACGAATACAAAGGTCAAAGGCTTTATTATTGAGAAAGTCAAAGGAGGTTATTCAGTAGCCATCGCAGGTTTCATTACTTTTCTTCCATTCCGTCGCAAAAGTCAAAGGATATCGAATGATCGATTCACCATTGAGAGCATTAACCCCAAAAGGACGAATATTGTGGTGTTCTAACAGCGGCAGATCAAACAAGAACTTGATGAGCCTGACGAAAGAGCACTTTTTTCAATTCCGAAGTCTAGCGTCTCCTGATAACACTCTATCACCTTAATCCATTCTTTTGTTGAGGGTCTGGCACTTATTCCGGCCCTCTATTTACATAGCGAAGAAAGGCAAAGGCTCTTGCTCGAATGCGTGACTGTGGCGCGCCTATCGCCCCGGCACGGCACTCTAAAATGCATGTTGGGTTGAGCAAGAATACTGCGACTAGGGAGACGAAGAATGAAATTGAAGGCATAGTCTCAATAAAAAGAATTGAACACCAACCAACGAGTGGCGGATTTGGATGGAGTCTCGCAGAAGAAGACCCTGACTCTATAGGGGCGCTAGCGCGCTACAACTAGCAGCTCAAATCTTGAATTTTGTTGCGTCCATTTTAAAAATATTCAATCTTCCGCTTTCATCCCTCGTAGTTGCTCTCTTCCTTAATGCTATCTTCTTCTTAGCCTCGTTTGGCGCTATATACCTTCTTTGCTTTGCTTCTCTTATGTGTCCATGAACATTAGTTCGAGTCTACGCCCATCTTTCTGAGTTCAAAGAGGGTTTCACGAGTCCAAAACAGGAGGTTTAGTGTGAGTCCACAAAAGGGGAGTCAGTTTCTGGGCCACTCACATGTTGGCAATTCGAATGCTTTCTAATTTGCTTTAAGGTCCCTAGGACCATCTACTTTCATCTTGACTAGTAGAGCAAGGAATTCCTTTCTTTTTTCTTATGGTAAGTGGTCTATCTACACGACGTCTTCTTTTATTTAAGACTGATCTTCCCCCTTGCCTTTTGAGCTGGGGCAGCCCGCGCGCGACCCATACCAATCCTACACGCCTTTCTCCTATAGTTTCTTTGTCACTTCTTGGAAATCACGAAGAGGATTTCCGGACTGGACTGAGTGAGCGGGAGGGGAGCAGCGGGAGCTGCAGTCGCTATTGGCTTTTTCTTGTTCAGAAAGGCGCTCAAAGCTCTCTTTACTCATAGTCAACCCGCGCCAGAACCCATTTCTCGTCGCGTTTCGGAATATGCCGAAGAGCTGGGCATTAATAATGTTCACTCTTTCACTCCGGAAGAGTATATAGACGAGATAGCGACTCTCCTGGAGGAAATTATTCTACCGAAAATTCCATAGTAGAAGCCTCGGGCAGAGAGAGGGATCGAGCTAAGGCTCACAGTTCTTCCACCGACCCAGGGACATTAGTTCCAGCTTCAAGACCTGCTCTTCGACCATTCCCAACATCTGAACATTGAGTCGTAAAAAGTTCCTCAGGAGCTGGCCAATCATCACGGGAAAGAAGAAGATGAGGATCTACTCTAAGTTCGGCTAACAATCCTCTTTAAGCGTCCAATACGAAGGCAGGGGTCAACTACGGCTAC
>JAJEJH010000137.1:50000-80000 GCA_026122585.1 Anacardium occidentale
CGAGTGCCCCCTTCACTACACTACAAGACGTTACGTTCGGGTGCACCAGTGCCCCCTTCACTACACTAAAGGACAGGAAAGAAGTTACTAGAAAGAAAAGAAAGGAACAAATACAATCACCCCCCTAACCCCCGGTGGGGGAACAACTATTGCCCCTCTACAGAGGAGATCTGCTCCTCTCCAAAGGGAGGAGCTTCAGTCCCAAGTCCAAAAAACAAATCCAAAAATATCTGACGCAGAAATATCATATATGATCACAGAAAGACCTGTAGGTCTGTTTGTGTCTTGGTAAGTTCGGTGCCCTAAATAATCCCACTTTGATGAAGGGAAATAAAGGGCGAATGGCTTCTACAGTGGGCTACGGTTCCTGTAGGTAAAACCGCGTGGCCTAGTCGTTTCTTACTAGGTTGGGCTTACTAAACACTTCAGAAAAGCTCTCCTTGTGTGTATTAAAGTCTTAATCCGCAGGGGAGAGTTCCGACAGGTGACAATACGGCTGTGATTGCTGGGAGGACACCCCAATGCTAAGGGATTCCCCTTACTGCGCTTCTTCTTTTTATCAAGGAAGGAGCAGCCATGTTTATACTCGACGCTGGCTCCGTACCGGTGTGTGGAAGCTTTTCAGAAACTGGTGAAGCAGGGGAAGAAAAATCGGCTAAAATCCTTTTTTCCGCAATCGGCTTTAATACTTTTTCTTTCAAAGGATATGGTGAAGTCCCTACTCTATTCCAGCCCTTATTCAAGGACTTGGCTGTGGGGGGACTTACCTCACTACCTGAAGAAGTCAAAGGAGCAAGGAGTGTTGCCTTCAGATACACTCCTTTGCGGTGACCGTTGCGTTCGGGTTCAATACGCGTATTGCCCCACTTCTTCTAAGACAAGGAGAATTTTTAAGCTAGGAAAAACTCCTTCGGGAGCATTCCTGTAGTTGAAAATAAACATAAAAACAAAAAGATTGATTTTATTAACCGACTTAAGGAGGGAAGATTAACTAACCGACTTAAGGAGGGAAGATTAACTAACCGACGGAGGATAGATTGACTACTGACTACTTTTGGAGCAAGGAGTTATTTCCTTCGGAAACACTCCTTTGCTGTGACCGTTCCGTTCGGGTGCACTCCGTACCCCCTTCACTGCACTTCAAAAGAAAGAACAAGATTGATTTGACTTACTTACCGAGGGAACTAACCTACTTTTTGTAGCAAGGAGTTCTTTCCTGCGGAAACACTCCTTTGCGGGGACGTTCCGCTCGGGTGCATTAACGCCGAATGCCCCCTGCGCTTCACTCCATTACGAAAGTTTTTTATTTAATTCCCTGACTAATGAGATCTTGCGCTTTCCGAAACCTAAACTGGACTCACCCGATCTCCCATTGCTCTTCGCTTTGTTCACTCCTTTCTTCTACCCTGGGAAAGGATAGATAGTCAAGTCATTCTAGGGGGTCCGGATAAGCTCCAACTGGAGAAATTGGAACTGGAAGAAGCTATGCTACCTTTGGCTCTCCTTCCCTTCCGCTTTCCGGTTCAGGGTCAACTGGAGCTTGGTCAGGTACTAGAATGAGGGGGTCTTAGCCGACATGCGCCTACTCAACTCTCCACGAAAGTTGGCTACACCTAACTATGTCAAACTCAAAAGAGAAGACGCTTCCGCACTACCGGGAGTCGGGCGCCGCTTTTAAGCATCTTGGTGGTCATTTCTACGCTACGATCTTATTGAAGGGGCGAGAAGCGATTTGAACTTCAAAAAAGCCTTCTACGACCTTGTCCCAGCTCCAAAAGACAATGGTTTAAACTAAGCACTTTCTCTTTCCTTATCGTTATAAGCGGTATGAACTTACTATAGATGGTTCACATTAAAGACATGAAAACTATCGCCGATAGAGGGCATCTTCTCCTAGACGTGGGCCTGAAGATGGCTTTGGTCAGGTCCACCCGAACTTTCTTCCTTAAGAAGGAGGACTATGCCTATCCTTTCGACAGTGTCTTTGAATAGGTAGAAAGAAGTTGAAGAGTAGGAAGAGCCGTACGTAGCAGGTCAAGCCTCTTCTTCTTTTTATTTGAGGGGTGGCTCACTCAAGAATGGGACTAATGGGGTAGGGCGGCAAGCTCGGTAGGAAGTGTACCAGCGTCCGTACTGGAGCGGATCATTTCTTCAATGCGGCAGGCGCCAGTGCCTTGGCTAAATGCCTACCTTCGGGAGAATTAGGATTCCATCGTAGTGGTTCTCCCTTGTTGACCAAAGGAGTGCTTTAAAAGGTTAGAGTCAGAGAAGGAGTGGTTTACTTGGAAGGAGAAGGAGAGGGTAGTGCGGAAGAACTTAGCCCCCTTCTCTTTCCCGACATCCTCAACCATCCATACAAGTCGCTATTGCAAGAGAACGAATGGTCCTTCGACCTTCATTTTCTTCACTCGGTTTAGAGCCCCACTGTAGAGTGAAGTGAAATAGGAGGTGGACATGGGAGAACTTTCTGGCCCGGCGTTCATCCGGAGCGAATCACCTTCGTTAGCTTAGTTCGAAATCCCCTTCTATTGGTCTGAGGGTGCGCCACATGGGAGGCCCTACCGCTTGGTCGGTCCACAAAGAATTCTTTTATGTAAATGTATCTGTTGTCACGGAGCCAGCGAAGGACATGAACATCCCAAAAAACGTACTTTTTTGAGAGCGTAGAAACGCAATCCGCAATCAATGAAACTAACTATACTAATTAAGTAAGACCAAGACCTTCGGAATACAGAATATGGCAAAGCAAACATGGAAAGCACAATCAGTATCAGTACGAGTGGGGGGCCGGAAAGACGAAGAAGATCTCTTTGAATCCAGCTGTATTGGTCTCTAGCAATTGGTGCTCCCGTTCGCATTCATCTCTTGAAGATCGTCCCTTGGCCCTCTTCAATCGGATGATTACGGCCTGAAGGATCGAAAAATGTGGTGGGCTTAGGATTTCTATATCGACTTTCATTCACTCCCCACTTGAAAGTCATTGTTAGGTAAAGCATCTCCAGCAGACGCAATCAGTGAATCTTCTTAGTCGCTCGGAGAAAGGTAGCGAAGTACGAGTGCTCAATTCAGATTCGATATCTGGGCTTTCTTCTGTTGGAGTGAATCCCGAATCCCTTGCTTGGTCTGTTGCCGCTCCTCTTCCAGTTCGAGTGGGAGTTGCCGGTGTTGGAACATAATGCTTGGCTGGCGAAGTCGTGGAATTCGGTAGGTACGTCGCTTTGGCTTCTTTCTTACATATTACCAACTGCTGTTATTCTGGAGTTATCGATCGGAGAATCCGCTGCTCACTCGATAGCGCAAATGAGCTGCCCATTCATGAGGGAGTCATTCATGCATTCGACTTTTAGGGAGGACATACCCTGCCCTGGAGGGCAGTACCCCCGACCTGGAGGGAGGGAACTTACGACCTGTTGTTATTGAAAGAATATAATCAATACCCAACCAACACAACTAGCTAAACACTCATGAACAACCCGAAGGAAGAGCGAAAGCACTATCGGGTGATAGGGACAAGCGATAGACTCTTTCTTTCGTCAGTCAGCAGTTCATTCCGAGGGAAAGGAAATGGGATCGACTATCGTAGGTAACGTAACGTTCGAAATCACTGATGTTCTCTTTCCGGTGCTTAACATTCTATTTGAAAACAGGCGGAAAGGAAATAGAAAAGATGCTTTACTATGCAACTCCAACAGGCTCAGAGGGATCGAGTGGAACTGGCTCTAAAGAATAACCTGCAAACTTGGGAATATCTTTAGCACAGACTGGAGAATAGCTTTCAATTGCAGTAGATTAGATTAAGAGAAGAGAACTGGGGAAACTAATCGTATAGTCTTCTCTCCCAGGGAGAAGCTAAAGTCCAAAACGATTCCTCTCTTTGTCAAGAAGAGTAAGATAATCCCTAGCCATTGCTTTCACTGTCTTACTCGCTGGCAACTGCCACTTTCCCAATAGGGGCACAATAATGCCACTCTCAATGAGCCAAAAAGTGTTTGGACAAGACAATCCGCTCTCAGATCCGCATCTGCTACTTTCAGAGGAGACCAACAAGCTATTATCCGAAAGGACAATCCGCTTCTACTACTTTGTAGAGACTACTCGGAGTATCCTCTTTCCTCAATGCTTCCGGTTTATCAACCAACCCAACCTAACCCGAAGATGGCATCACTATCAGCCATAACCTTACGTTTTGCTATCGTCCGAATCTTCTCCCACGGCCCTGTGTAAAGCCCGGCTCATGCGCTTATCGATCTCCGTCTGTTAGGGCCCCTTAATAAGAAGAAAGAAAGGCTACATTCCGCAAGGGCTTACTCAATACTTGCCTTTAGATCGAGCCCTCACTCGCCCGGTTCTACCCATTCTAGTTGTTGGACCTCCTTTTATTTAGACCGAGTACTCGCTCACTGAAAAAGTCCCACTCAATGATTTGCTCCCACCGTTAACGCCCCAGAAGAAAAGTCGGAACATTCCAGGGGGTCCTCCATCCATACCTTTCCCGAGCTATTAGTAGAGATAAAAAAGGCAGTTTCGAATCCATTCCCATAGGGTATAAAATCCCATTGAGAAAGGAGCCCCGCTCTGTGTCGGTCAACAAGTAAAGACTTTCAGCTAGGTTGGGGACAGCCCGTAATGCCACTATCTTGATAGATATAGTAATGACAAATGCAACCATTTTACTTTAGCGGAATAGTAATAAGAATAATAATAATAAGTAGGGACATTCCTTTGCCTACTACCATTCGCCTGATCCACCTTTATCTTCGTGCCAAAAGCATCTTTATGTGGGGAAACAGAAGCAAAGCCACAAATGCAAATGGCTAGTTTACTAATAAGATAACACCTATAGTTGTGCCAAATTAATTCCTGGACAAGCATCTATGTCAGTTCCGTATGCATCCTTTTCCCTTACCTGATACAAGACTAGTGCTATCAGTTCCTTCCTCTCTTATTCGCCGACATGAAAGTAGAGGACATACGCTATACCTGCACCCCTTAGGCCAATCTACGCCTTTGAAGTGAAGGCCGAGTGTGAGTATGTCCGGCTGAAGACTGATTATAGGGTGACTGCACGGAAAGAGTATGATGAGATCGGGAAATGAGCTAGCTCTACTAGTTGGAGTAGGAGTCGGAATAAGGGGAAAAAGAGTAAGCAATTTAGAGTGAAGGAGAAGGAACAGTAAGAGGATGCGAAAGAATCTATCCCCGAGGGAAGGTCATCTGCAGAAGATAAGTAAGAAGGGATCTTGGATAGTTTGATTCTATTGAATATTGAACCTAGCCTTAATATTTAACTTAAGACTACGGGTAGAAGTATAAGGTCATTCTTAACAGTATTGTCCGGGACTCTCCTCCTTCTATGTTATTTCAACTGTAAGAGACAGAATTGAATCCATATCATACGGATCAAACTAACTAGTCCTGCAAGGTTTTTCGGTAGCATGGAAAGCTTTCCTCATCCCTAGCTTAACTCGGAAAATTCTTCTGGGGTATGCATCCCTTACACAATGATTGGGTTGTTAGAATAGAATGCTGGCTCCCTTATGAGTAACTAGGCTCCTAGGAAGAGAAGACCCTTGTTCAGGGGCTAGACCCAATAAGCACGGAGCGGAAGTCCGATGTTTCAATTTACTATCCTAACTTTCAAAACTATGGAGTGGAAGGCTTCTATCTATTGTACACTGCAGGGCTTGGTTCATTCTAAGATTCTGATAGTGGCTGATGAAAGGAGATGCTTCCACATGCCCAACTTCGTCCAGCTCCTACTCTATATGCTTTGCGGAGAATCAAGTCTTTTGGCTTCTTTTCCCCTCTGAAATCCAGGGTCCCGCCTCTCTAAGCCTTGTTAAAGAGTTATTTAAAGTGATTCTCCATGAGCGTCGTAAAAGGTGCGTTTTTGTTATATCAGATTTTTTGGGACTTTTTTTTTCAACTCTCTAGCTCTTTGGATTCAAAGGGTAGACTCTCTAGGTCTCTTGGCAAAGGTTTTTGTTTTTAGAGTCAGAAGTCCTGAGTTTTATGGAGTTTGGGTTGGAAATAGGGAGTCGGCTATAGGATTTTATTGACCAAAGGAAGAGGAATAAAGGGTACTGGATTGGAAGGAGAGTAAGGAGAAGTCGCAAAAGTAGTACGATAAGGCTAATACTCATTACCAGACCGAATGATAAGTCTTGTCTTAGAATAGAAGGCTAGATAAGTTGACTTCTTAGACTTGCAGAGGTCTCTACACACAGTTCGAGGGAAGTTACTAAGCATTAATGGAAATCTACCATAGGCGATCACTTCTTTCATAAATAGAGAAAGCAGACCGACTAAGATGAATCTCGGCCAAAGCATTGTCTTGGGTTTGAGCTTAGAGGCCAAGACGGATCTGCTAAGTGGATTACAGCAGTTTAATTTCCGAGTGGACAACTCTCTCTTGTTACACTGGGAGTTGGAGGTTAGCCTTATAGATCTCTCCACTATGGTCCTAAGATCATGCTTCTCTACAAAGGTATAGCTCTATGATAGACGCCGTTGGTCTCATCAGAGGTCGGACATACTCCTAGTATCCTTTCCCAAACGATGAGTTAGATTGGGAGCTCCCAAAGACTTTACTATAGAACTTGAAAGGAAACCTCGTACACTGAGTCAAGCGACTTCTCCTTTTCTGTCATGAAGAGGAAGTGAGATGATGACAATGCGGCTGGGACAAATCCATATCAATAACTTTCTTCTATATAGAAGAGAATTGGATCCCGACCCGAAGACGAAGACCTCAGAAATTCCATTTTATGCCGATTTCATTTCATTCCAGTAGTACCCGTTGCTTGTTTTGTTGGGTTGGTTGGAGTGCTTTAATCAGACTTGACCGAGTAGATCATGTTGGGATCTTATCTTCACCATGAATGATCCTACGGGCGAACATCTCATGGCACACCATTGATCAATAAGATAAGAAAGGATAAATAGAATATACGGAGATACCCCCCATTCCTATCAGCGTGAAATGAAAAAAAATCAGTCCTCTACTCCGCTCTCTCTGTCCCTGGCTTCTACTTTCACATACCTTCTGGCCTCAGTCGTTGACTTTGCCCCTTCCGCTCCTCCATTTAAAAAGAAATTGAGTGGTTGTTCGCTCCTGAACGAAGCTATTGGGACAGCGGCTTTGATAGCGCTTGATCAATGAGATATATCATATCGCGGTAGAGCCCCTATCCGTGTTTTGAAAAATCCCTCTCTGGTGTCATCTACTGGCTGACTGCACAGCCTTACTATGGCTTTTAGAAAATTTGGAAAGCAAGATCCCTCCGTTTATCACTCTATAGAAAGAACATCCCATACATACTTGCTTGCCCTAATCGAATGTTATCCCTTACTCCATCCCCTGAAGGAGCGTATCCTTTTTCATCTAATGCCGTCTTTTCCAACTCCCTTTCTTCCCGTCTCAGTCATCTCATCTCTCTTACCTGAACATAGAAGATAAGGAGCTAGCCGCCTGACTCCTTCCCTGGGCTTGCACTGGAATATGGCAGGTAATCCTATGAGAATATGGTAATAGGAGCATTCTCTTTTCTTAACTGCTAGGCTTACACAGACTCCTGAACTATACGGACTCCGGCATTACAAAAAGAAGAAAGCTATGATAGAAGAAATGGAGGCTCTAAAGAAGAACGACACTTGGGAACTGATCACGTTACCAAGAGGCAAACGTACGGTTGGCTGCAGGTGGGTATATACCCTGAAACACAAAGCGGATGGCTCTATCGAGAGGGCTCGTATTGTGGCGAAAGGTTTCACACAAACCTATGGTATGGCATCGATTATCTCGAGACGTTTGCTCCTGTGGCCAAACTAAACTGAATTCCATACGAGTCATTCTGTCAGTTGCAGCTAACAGATCTTGGTCACTGCATCAGCTCGATGTCAAAAAGGCCTTTCTTCATGGAGACCTCCACGAATAGGTTTATATGAGTCCTCCACCAGGTTTTCGAGCTCAGGGGTAGGAAGGGAAAGTTTTCAGGTGAAAAAAGGCGATATATGGTCTCAAGCAGTCTCCTCGGGCTTGGTTCGAGATATGAAGTTTGGTTATGACGAAGATAGATGGGAAAACAGAGAAGGAATGCTGATCATTCCGTGTTCATAAAAAGGAAACAAGAGGAAACTACTGTTCTCCTAGTGTACTCAGTTTATTTCTCTAAATTCACAAGTCAAATTCTGATATTAGTCAGAAAGGCAGCTAGTAAGCAAGTCGAGTAAGACAGCTATTATTAAGTCGAGCGAGCTTTCGCTAATACTAAAAAAAGACGAAAAGCTAAGGATTGATCTTGAAGAGATGATAGGCGCTTATCTATCGTGGAGCTCGGTAGTCTTCCTTAAAACCGCTACCGATTCTTGAACAGAAAGCGGTATGCTTGCGAAGACCTTTTCTGGTCTATCCGTGTTAATTAAATCCATCCCGTGAAACAAAGGATAGTTCATTCTTGGGGTGAATAAATAGAGACTACTGCTACGGGATAGACCGTAACTTCGGGATCAACCTCAATGAATTATGGCGTAACGGGCTTGGTATAGATCCGTAGCCCGCTCTGGGTCTTTAACCGAAACTGGGACTAGGCATGGAAAAGCTCGATCAACGTCCTCCTCTCCCGAGGTTAGAAATGTGGAGGGACCTTTCCCGTCACCTGTTAGCTCTGTCCGCCACGTGTTAGCGACATAAAGTGCGAATAAAAGTTCATCGGGACATTTTCTAACGTCCGGTTATGCTTCTTTCTTATCCTCTCCTAGCTGCCAGAACTCCTATCCTATTGGAATCACATCAATAGAAGAAGCAACTAACCTTAAGAGCTTTCAGTAAATTAAGGGAGTCTTTTAGCAGTCCTAGTTGATGCAATAAGAGAAAAGAACCTAGGAACGAGAAAGTCAGATTTTGATCCCCAACGACAAGCGAACGGGCATTTTCCAGAGTGGGCGTGGTATACCTAATTATCAAAAAATCATTGCAAAATGATCAAACTCTTTCTTCCCCTTTTTCTCCTTCCTTCCTCCCTTTCCTTTGATTCGATTCACTTAGTTGCTCTCCTTTCTGGTAGTATTCGTTGTAGTTGTTAAAGGGGAAAAAGTAGTATTAGTGACTCTCTCTTTGTGTATTAGTTCCTCCTGTCCTTTCCGGTATTAGTAGTCCTCCCCTCTTTGGTACTTCCCACACTTAAAGAAATCCCCTATTTGTTACTCCACCAATTAAAGTAGGTCTATTAATTACCTATTTGTTACTTCCCACTTTTTCTCTTAACTACATTACCTCCCTTTCCGCTATTACTTGTTCTATATCTATTACTTATTCCCACTATTTGGTACTCACCCAATAGGAGTTAAGAGATTCAATGTAGTTGTTAAAGTTGTTAAAGATAGCGGTTAAAGATAGCAAGGAGTATTTCAAGTATTAGTAGCAGTGGTTTACTATGAGTTACTCTTTAAAAAGAAAGGTAGGAAGGACTTCAAGTAGTTAAGTAGTTTACTTCTTCAAGTAGTTGGAAAAGTAGGAAGTAGTAGTACTTGGAGTTGTGACAGTAGTTGCTAAAGCACAGGAAAATACAGGAATGAGTTAGTCCCAGGTCAGCAGACCTTACCAGTTACGGAAACGGTTCCATAGGCGAGCGAAGACATCCCTAATAGAAAGAAAAGAAAGAAGACGGTCATGATAGATTGGTGGCGGAATGAGGAAGAAATTGATTGACTCAAATTGGTCAAGTGGCCTAGGGATGAAGATCGACTGAACGGCATCTTGATAGGATGCGCTCATGATCCCTTCCTCTGTTAATTCTCTTACTATATCCTCCAGAAAGGGGACATCCCCGCTTTCTCCATGGATATTTTCAGCCACGGCCATTATTTGATCGTCTGAAGCCCCAACCCTTTCTTGATCCCCTCGAATCAAGTCTTTGACTATTTCGTGGATTTCACTTTGTTTTTCCACGACTTGTTCACTTGAGGGGTTCAGACCCGGATGATCCTCATAAATACCATGAGTATCATCAGGACGAGTAGTAGAGAATCTACTAGCAGAATCTGAAGGTGCGATGGACGATGGAAGACTATAATTCTCAATTGTAGTCGCAGATTGACTATCAAAATGAGAAGTCTTAGTATTAGTAGTACTAGTACCGAATGAATTTTGAGTAGAATCAGAAGAGGCGTATCCTTTGAAGACAGAATGGATTTTCCTTTATAAACTCTCAAGGCGTGATATTCCCAACAATTCCACACTTCGCTCGTACACCGCTCGGAAAAAGTTTACCCGGCTCAAGCCAGTCCCTTGGGACACGACGCACTGCACATAGGCAGCGGGGAATAGCACCTGGGCTCTACGGCTTCTGGATTGAAAGCAGAATGATTGGGATGTGAAGATTGACGGTTCTCATATCTTCTCTTATTCTTTTTCTTTGACCACGAGAACAAAGTACTATCTTGTGCTGGACTAGAAAGAGATCTATTGATTATAAAGGGAAATGGATCAAATCCCGTGTGCGAAGCATCTCGCTATTCGCTCAAACTCGCATGACAAGGAAAAGGGAAGCAAAGCAAGAACTCCCACACTCAGCACTTCGAGCGGGACAGGCACGCAACCCTCCTTTTCTATCTATTATTTTTTTCCCTTTCTTTCATTTCTTTCACTGGAACCAGTTCCATTATTCCTTCTGTCAATCAAAGGAAGGGAATGCAACCTTGATCGAAAGAAGCCTCCATGGCAACAAGAAGAGGCAGCCATAACCGATCCAAGTCAGCCAAGCATACCAGCCAGGGAACCAAAAGAGAGTGAAAGCGAGCATAGGCTTAAGAGGTCTTTCTTTTTTCTTGTTGGGAGTTATAGCGTAGCTAGTGAGTGAACAATGAGGCTATGCTTTCTACAAGGCACTGTAAGCTCATGGTCAATCCATTCATCGGAAGGAAAGAGGAGAGGGGGCCGGGTGTAATGTTCACTCACCGAAGATTCTTCTCTTCACATAGATCTCGGGATACGAGACCTTCCTTCAACTACGAACTAAGCCTTGAAAGGAGTAGTGAAATAAGAAGGGAAGTCTTTCCTGTATGGATAGTCCCAATCAAAAACGAAAACGAGTAATGATCCTCTTTCCTTTATGTTATGGGCAGCAGAGATTCTATTATTCTCTTTGGTACCGGCCTTGATATCTCAATCTTGCAAGGCACGACAGGCATCGGAACGAACCCCGCGGAGAGCCACTCTTTGGTCCAATAAAGAGCCAGATCAGCAGCCATCTAATCTATCTAGATAGAGGCACTCTGCCGATTCCTGCTTTGAGCTTCACTCGTACGATAGGGCTTCGCTCTTTGCACACGGAGTAGCCTTTTTCAGTAAAGTTTGAATAAGCGGGCCTTTTCGAGACATTGACTGAAGGCTTTGATTCCATTATAGATTCTGTTATGTGGGGGAACCCCTAGATTATGATATTTGTCAGAGGTCAGAGATCGTTTGCATTCCAATCCATTGGTCAAAGTAAGAAAAAATACACTTGATAGCAACGGCTAGAGCTACCTTTCAAGAGACAGAGTAAGGCAAGAAGAATAATTCCTAATGGTACGCAAAAGGGCCTTCAAATAAGGGGGCAGAGAGATGTGTGTAGCGAGGTCAAGATCGACTACGAAATGCAACCAATGGTAGCAGAAAAGGCCAAGCATTGCGACAAGCATTCCGATACGCCGTAGGAGCAGCAATCCGGTGATACAATCTGGGAACAAAGAGACTCATCGGAGAGATCCATAAAGGGGACTGAAAGCGATGCTCCACTACTCGGTGGTCGCGCAGGGAGGAGATCCGCACTGCACTCGATTTCAAACTGACTTATTCCGCGCTAGAGTTCATTCTCTCTCTTTTCAAGACGGGTCACTCCCTTTATTTATTATTTATTTCCCAGTTCTTGACTTTCCAATCTGTTAAACCTTCTTTTCTTGAGGAGCCAAGATTCTATTGGAAAGTACGCCCACTCGAGATCATAAAATCTGAAAGAGTTCAGTTCCATTGCAATGGTTTGTGAGGCCCTGACCCTGCACATCGGCCCGAATGAGACCAAGCAGATAACCCGCGGAGTTGACAACGATTAGTGGATAATCTCGCAGAAAGGCTTGCTCAAGTTGTAGAGGAGATCGAGCACGTAGAGAAGAAATTCGGGAATCCTATCGAAATGGATTGCAGCTAGCGCGCTTCCTTACCCGCTTTCGAAGATGCAAGTCGCACTCTCGTTTTAAAAGACTGACCAAGTTAGCCCCAACAAGAACAATGGAAAGGAGGGCCCAATCATCAAGAAAGAAGTACTCACTTAGTCTCTATCTAAACATCCTTTGCCCTAAGGCCTAAGAAAACGACTAAAATGAAATGGGCGTAAAAAGCGATTCCGAACTTCTTTCGACCATCTTTCGATTCTTGATTCTTACCGCCACTACCACTACAATTGATGCCAATTCCCCATCGGGTAAAAGATATAAAAAGAAAATAAATAAGGTAGACTGAACTTCACACTTTATTTATCTCTTTTCAAGTAGAAATAATTATCATTATTCAAAAACTTTTTTTCTAAAAATATGTATGGTCGGCGGATGGCGTGACCAAGCACAAGTAACAAGACATTGGAAGATTGACATGAGAAGCCGAAGCAGAAAGCCCCCATACATGTACCAGGGTTTGGCAAAGCTAGTGCCTTAAGCAAGTACAGAGCTAGATTCAAGGTATCTAATATAATATCTTACATAGAAGTAACTAGCCAAGCTCTAAGATTAGCAGTCGATTCCATAAGCATAAGAGCCGATTTGGCATAAGAGAAATATGTACATTGAACCTTTGTTTGCATTCTTTCGTCCGTCGGGGGCCTCGAGAGGACGATCCTGACAGTAAGACCTTTCCTTTCGATCGGTATCAACCGGTTGAAGAAAGTAGTAGGTTTACCGCTGCAGTAGCTGAGTTGACTGGCTGGCTTGTCGATGTATACAAATTTTTTTCATCGCGTCTTCGCAGTCCACTCCAGGATGCAATTCAGGTTGGGATGTACCCGCCAGGGCAGGGCGTCTGGGGTTTCAAGTAGAAGGAGCAGGTAAGCTAAGGATCTTTGCGATCCCGAATGCTGTTAAACAGTCTCTTTTACGACCAGCCCATGAGTGGTGCATGCAGGTTCTCCGTCTCATCCCTCAAGATGGGACGTTCAACCAACTAAGCCCTCTTTTTCGCATCACCCCATTGTCCTCGCTTTGCTTTCTGCCTTATCAACTTCGCTACCTGAACTATGGAACTAAAAGGGGGCTATTCAAAGATGAAAATAGAACACAATATAGAAAGGGAAGCGAGACCAACCAATATAGATTTTATAAGTAAGGAAAGGAAGTTAGGCACTCATCTCATATTCATGCCCACAAGCGTATAATAGTAGACGAGGATGGACCAGGCTTATCCAGAATCGACCAAGCTAAGCAAAGAGGAACCTCTTCCAAACGGAGCATCCACTATGAGAAAGATGCTCCCTACAGCTACGAAGGAAGAAGAAGATAGACAATGCAGAGAAGCACCTAGACCAAGAAAGAAACTTCCCTCACTCAGAAAGGCCCAGACCACGCTGGGGAAAGAATGGCACTTTACAACTACTCAAGAGCGTCTGTGGCTAAAAGACTAGCAGCAGATTCTTCTTCAATTGCGACAGGAGCTCATTCTTCTTTCTTTCATCTGCATCTGACACTAGGAGCTTATTCTTGTGTTGAGAAGTAGAACCATTGCCGTCTTTGTCTGCTGCTGCTAAGGTTGACTCCTTTTTAACTGCTTTTCGAAGCATTCCATTTCGTATGTTAGCTGGCCAGTCCGTAACCAGAAAAAGTGGTCCAGTCCAGTGGTTTATTACCTATGTCCGTTCATCCGCCTGAAATGTAAGCTCTTTCTTCACTCTCAAAAACTTATTAAATTAGCTTGGCGAATTGCTTTCCTTTAGCCTGAAAGTCAGGGTCTCAGATCGAGCTTTCTTCCGAGTCTAGCACCATAGCCCTATGTTCTTATTCTTGCTGCTCGACTTGGAAGAAAAATTCTCCTAAGAGGAAACCAACTTCTGGACTTTCTGTGTCAAGCACAGGCATACGATTGAAAGAAGGTTTCTCAGGCCAAAAAATCCCAAAACCATCGATTGGAACAGGGGGTTTTGAGCCCATTGTGATGAACGTGAAAAACTTTCTTGCTATAGCCCTATGGGAGCTTCCTTCTATCACGAGTTTTCGCCCCTTATACTTCGGAGTATCGGGACTGGTTATGGAATAGACAGCCTGTTACGACTAAGGCCAAGGGAGCTTCGAGTGAGAGAACGGTTCCTTTGGGAAGTGTGATTTTTGAGGTTACGATACCAAGTTGCATCATAAGGAGTTTGGCAATGTCCTTGGAGATTCTTGTTTTCGCGGTTAGCATAAGCATATAGAAGTCTAATTTTTTCTTTTTAGAAGTTGGATCAGTGCAGTGTCAGGGGAAGATGCTAGTCTCCATATTAGGATAAGTTCCAGCGTCCGGTACCTGATAAGGTTCAGGGAGAAGAATGTAGTGAGCCATGTCCGGGAAGTTTACTTAGAGTCTCACATCTCCTGGTCAAATAGCTATTGATGAAATGCACTTCGACATCTTTCAATCTACTGTGAGTTAATCTATAAGTCAAGTTTACAACGATACAACCGATCAACCAACGCCCCCGTCTAATTACTAATTAACCTTCTTCGGGGACTCCTCAATTGATCCTTTCTCTATACAACATAAGCGAGTTCTTTCCCTTTACCGCCATAGAAAGATATTTCATTTTGACAGTGGAACCCTTTGCCATTGAGCCTGATGGAGATAAGTTGCCATTCTCTAGCATTTATCCCGCCCCTAAGTTAATAGGTTCACTATAGGCCTACGGTAAATTGTTAAGGCTTGAACTTGAACTCTTTCTTTTCCTTAGTTTAGAGTTTATGAGTTCCTTAGTTAAAGCATTAAAACAGAACCTCCGGAAAGACTTAACCTGTTAACTTCCCTCTTTTAAAGTAGAGATTTGCCAGCTATATGAGTTAAGGCTTTTGCTTTTCCCCGGAAATCTCTGATCTTGAAATACCACTATCGCCAATTCAAGTTATGAGATTCTAGGATATTGGGTCTTAGACTCCTATACTCCTAACTTTAAGATAAGCCTTCGGAAAGACTTCACTCATAGAGTCTTAACTTCATAAACTCATAACTGCCTTCAAGGGGGACAGCTGTAAGACAATCTTAACTCTTAACTCAGAAAGAAGAACTCCTAACTCAAGTAAGAAGCATGAAACTTCACCTTCGGATAGACTTGAATCCTATAGTCTATAAGATTACCCGGGCCCGGGAAAAAGGGAGTCTCATATAGCTGTAAAATCAATGTTTATGTATGATATATGAGCTACAGAATCCCTTTCCACCCAGAAAACTCTACCTGAAGACAAAACCATGGGCCAACTTAGTTCTCGCTTGCTTCTCTTAGTCCCACCCATGTAAATTATCCATAACCCGGGGCTTGTAGCAGTGGATTTGAATCAAGTCCTAAGTTTTGAAGACAAGCTTAGTATGAGCAAGAGAGATTGTGCTGGTACGCAAAACTTTTGAGAATTCCTATAAGAATGTGGATTGAGTGAGGTGAAACACAGAGGGAATTGGTTCACATGGACCAGGAAAGGAAATTAATGTACATATGAGCGCTTGGATAGGGCTTTTGCAAATGAAAGGTGGAAGCATGGTTTCCCAAGGTCCTGTGTTCGGAACCTACCGATTTCTAGATCAGACCATGGGCCGTTCATTGTCGATACCTATTTTATTGGGAGCAAAGGTAAACATCACCGACGCTTTGAATCATACTGGCTAATAAAAAGAAGCAAGGAAATTAGACAAAAGGTTTGGGCAAGTAATTTGGAGGGTTCGCCCACATTTCGTCTGGTACAGCGGCATAAATTTGTCATGAGACATTTATGTAACTGGAATAAGCAATCGTTTGGTAATATGTCGAATCAAATTAAAGAACTAGACAAAAAACTGGAGGCAGTACAACTGCAACTTGATGTCGAAGCGAACAGAGATCTCGATAATTTTCTTCGCCGAGATGAATTGCTGGAATATCAGGAGGAATATTGGGAACAGCGAGCTAAGCAGAGTTGGATCAGGCAAGGTGACAGAAAGAAAAAAGATTTCCACAGGATAGCTCCAAGAAGAAAGAGCCGGAATTTTGTTACAGAATTGGTGGACAATGAAGGTAATTGGATTAGGGATTAAGCAGATATAATGCAGCATGTAACATACTCTTTCAATGATTTTTTTCAAGGAAGTCGCCTGGTTTAGTACAGAAAAAAGGCCTATCCACCTGGAAGTTATTGATAAGATTCAAGTTAGTTTATCAGACGAAGACCTGAGGCTTCTCCACGAACCATTTACAAAGATGGAGGTCAAAGATGCTTTATTCCAGATGGGTAAATGGAAAGGCTCCGGGCAAAGCAGGTATTATTGCAGCTTTCTATCAGCAGTACTGGAGCATAGTAGGTAACTCGCTCACTCAATCTGTGCTGTCGTTCTTAAATTCGGGCTTAATCTTGAAAGAAATCAATAAGACAACCATTGTGCTCATTCCAAAAGTCTCCCCCTTCTATCAAAGATTACCGGCCCATCAGTTTATGGTTTGTATTATCTAAATTGGTGTCAAAAGTCCTTGCAAACCGTATCAGTATGGCCAGTCTAGTGTCCTTTAATCAGAATGCTTTTCTTCCGATTGATGATAATCAGATTTTGGCACATTTTTTAATTGAATTGAGCCCCTCTTCCTAGGTGGGACTATAAACCCCATTTTTCCTACTTGGTGGGTTGCTTAGGTGGCAAAAGTAGTGATGATGTGGCAAGCGGTGCCACAATGTGAGAGGTATTGGATGAAAGGGATTAGTCCGTACAAGAGACGTACACGTAAGAAATGAGCGGGAGTGAGGTTAGCTCCTGAGGAGAGGGAATCGAGGCAACCCTAGAGAGAGAGCCGCGGGGGTCCGCTAGAGAATCCTCTATAATAGTTTAGGTATCCGGTGAGGGCTGAGAAAGTACTGTATGTACTGATTGAGCTGTGGGTTGGTTTGAATGTTTCCTGAGAAGGAAATGGCTGGTCTTGATAGGGAAAGTACACATGACGTGCACGTGAGGAATGTTTCCAGAATTAGGGCACTGCTGGCACTTGGGGAACAGTGTCAGGCCATGTGAATGGAGACAAGCGTCAGCTGGTGGCATTCATCTAGGAGTGATGTAAGAGTCTGAGGTGGACAGGAGGGTGTCCCTTAATTGACATGGTTAACCGATTATAGAGTGCGAGACCCGAGGTAATCCTCGGAATACAATAGAATAAATGCCTCCGTGGACACCTCTGCGGACACAGTAAACCCCTAGGATCTCAAAAGGAGCTCAGTTGTGCTCGGGCCATCCAATTCCAGTGTACTTCTCGGCGAGCCTGCCCTGAGGTTTGAGTTGGAGGTCCAGTCTTGGGGACTCCTTTCATGATTCTTTCATTCCTGAGTCTGAGTCGGTGGAAGCGAGTGATAAATCAATTTTTTTCTAGTTCCTCTTCAGCCGTTGAGAGCTCCCTAAAAGCCTGTGTAGCAGGATGGGTTGGATTCAGTATGTCCGACTTCGATCGAGTTGAAGTTAGATAGTCGCTAATACGCACTACCGGAAGAGTTTGCCTTCGATGCTCTTTGCCTTTTCTATCGATTCCGGGGGGTTCCCTTCCATTTATAGGGCCCGCGAGTAAGACAGCTAGGTCAAGGGGAAGGAGTTTGCTTAATCCAGCGGGAGTACCCTCTAGTTCTGTTACAGCAAATGCTCAAAAGTCCATGCAAGACTAAGTGGATTTAGAGGTAGAGGGAGTGTAACTAGTCATATTTTAATAGCCCATTGATACGCTAAAGATAGTTGGCATATGGCGCTATCTTTCTTACCTGGTCCATTTCTTTATGTCTCTGCCAGGTCCAGGAAAATGCTTTTCTTTGGGAGTTCTAAGGTTGCAGTCCCAAGACCAGAAAACAACTCCGTACCAGAGATAGCCTTATCACTACAATTGCCTCGTAGGAAGAAGGAACTCCTGCAGGCCATCCTTGAAAGAGTGCGTAATAGCTCACTGATCGAGCGCTCTTGCGCCGAAGATGAACGGGGCTAAGCGATCCGCCGAAGCTGTGGGATGTAAAAAGACATCGGTAGATCTTATGATTCAAAGATCGGAATCATAAGTAGGAATTTCTTGAAAGCCGAGATATAGGGCGAGGGGCCTAGCGTCGTTCTCGGAATAGCTATCTAAAGTACCCAAGTCTCAGGAGATGTGAGAGAGATAGGAGAGTAGGGACGGGGAACCAATGTCACCGAATAGACAGAGAGAGATGCGATTACTCTTTTTGATCGACCAAGCCGAAATACAGATCTCATCACAGCACTTGTAGTAACCCTCCTAGTCCCACCTCTTCGCCTCGAGTCTGATAGTACTAAAAGGGTTTGCTGCTCTTCTTCTTCTTTCTGAAAGATAGCTATTCTTCGTATCCCATCTGCCCTGTGCTCTGAAAAAGGTTAATCAACATAATGAATTTCTATTCTCCGGTCTGGGAAGAATAATGAATCAAGGCTAGGAGTAGCAATAGGCGAAGGCTAAGGCAAGCGCGGAAGGGAAGGAAGGTTGTTCGGTAGTGGAAGGGGATTGACTTTGTCCATTAAGGCAGTTTCGGGTCAATAGCCGGCTTCATTTAGATATGGCCATTCGCATTTATTTAACCTGCGATCGAAGTAGGCTCCCATCCCTACCAAAGAGGATCTCCCCTTCAAATGAAAATGAAAAGGAAGCGAGTGACTCTCGTCTCGAAAGGGAATTCTTTGACCGGGCGTTTATTCTACATCCATTTCAGGTCACACAAGGCTAAGCTCCTGGGAGAGGACTACCTCACTTTACTAGAAAAGCAAAGAGCCGAACGAAGATATCTTATCTATGAGAATTCTTGTCTCACTTTCTCTCTTCATATTGAAATGAATATCGTTTACTAAGAGAATAGATGAGCTCCGGTAGACTGAACTTCACACTTTACTTTCTTATTGTTCCAGGTATTACAAGAAGTATGTAGCTCTTTCTCTTTCTCCTTTCAATTCCCCTCGTTCGGGTATAGAGTCACATAGCTCGGTAAGAAGTCAGAACTCAGCTACTCCTGAACTCATTAACTCAAGAGCTAGGGAAGGGTACGAAGTGACTTTCCCCACCATCTTCGGTAAGGGGTAGCTCGTCAGTACCAGGTGTTGATTTAGTCACGTCTTTCAGTACTGGGACTGAAGTCAAGTACATCAATCGGTCTAAGGGCTCCGCATTTCTGGGCACCTCTCAGTTCAGTTATCCGGAAATGAAGCAGGAAGATCTCTAGATGGCAGCTAGCTGAGAACCCGAATGCATTTCTTGCGCCTCTATCATTTGGCCGAGAAAGTGCCTCAAACGTTATGTGGCACGAACAATCTTAAAGTTCATCTTCTTGTATTAGAGTTCTTTCCTTCTGTGTCTTTGATTAAGTCTCCTATTCTTTTTCTAATTCTGCTGGGCGTCCCTCAGGGCATCAATCCTGGTCTTAATATCCCCGCATGTGAGTCCCATGAGTTGGTAATTCCTCTGTCTGTGGTCCATTCGTCAATGACCCAATTTATGGAGTTTATGTCGGTATCGCCTTCTCCTTCATCAACAACTGGCCTTCCATCTGAGAGCAGAGCTAGCAAGAAAAGAAAGAAGGTCAACCAAACCTTCGTTCCCAACCTCATGGCCTTCGTGCCAAGGGCTAAAAGAGCTCCATTACACAGAAGACCCATCGAATCCCGATTCAAGGACAAGCAAGGAAATCAGTCCAATAGAAGAGGCGCTTCTTCTTATTAAATGAAACGGATCCATGTTATCAAAGAGGAATGAATTTCCCTCGAGCTGGGCATGAGCTATTCCTATCTCTAGTTACGCGTAGTGGGACTGCGACAATTGTCTTCCTTTCAAGATCGCCTTCCCTTTATGAAAGTACGCTCTAATGGCCCCAGGGGATCTTCTTTTAATGCTTAAAGGTAGGCCTGACTCTTTTTACAGGTATTCCCTAGCCGGCTATCGTAGCACTTCTAGGTATCCCCCTTCCCTCTACTCTCTCACTTGCTGCAAGGAGAGAAAGATCCTATTTATTATAATAAAAAGAAAGACTCAAAAAGTTTGAAAACTCCTTCTTCCTTGCCTTGTCCAATAGGCTCTTTGCAGGATATGGTTTATCAGCAAATGAAAGAGACTGACGCAATAAATAAAAAGAAAGCGGCCGAGATAGAGACTAAGGAGAGGGACTATAGCTTTGCCATCACACTCCAAAGCAAATGAGCTCATCATATTAAAAGGAGGCTTCTTGGATATCTCTGTGGGATCAAACTAATTCCTTTCCCCCAAAAAGAGTGAACCATGGTTCGGTTGTCAAGGCTCCCACTCACGCTACACCGCTGACTGTATAGGAGGACTTGTGTCACAATGATTTCCAATACTTGAAGGGGAGTCGAAGTGAATGCCGATAATTCACCAGGTCTTGGCCGCGCCTTCATAACTCGTGTGGGAGGAGAGATAAGGGATCTAGAGGGATGGAAAGACTTCCATACTTCTAGTTTTAGCCATTTTCTAAGAAAGCTTACTCTAAGACGCTCATTGACCGCTAGAAAGGAATAGAAACTGGAATTCACTAGGCTTTGGACACTGGGGTATAGGCAGGCTATTTGGCTATAATCTTCTTCCTTTCTATCCCTTGATGTGAGGAAAGGGGAAGGGATCGTCATGCAAGAACTAGAAGAGGCTCCTCTCAGAGGCCTTCTATTGATCGGTTGAGTCGACGAGTGCTTTCCCAGAGATTCTCATAGATCGGATGATCCTGAGACCTATTGTACCTCAGTTGGGAAATCTTCCTGCGACTAAGCTATTTGTCTGGCCAGGCGCTTCTCTGTGGGCTCTTGGGAAACAGTCTCATCTGGTGGATATCTGGGAATTAGCAAAAAACAGTACCAAAGAGGGACTTAGCGGCAAGAACTCCTTTTTCCCTGAGCTTTGGCTACTTTAGGTCATTAGTGTCTCGTCAACTGGATGGGATATTCCGCCTTAGGGCCTTGAAGTGGAAGAAGCCCCGGCTGACTAAGCCAATGAAGAGAGAATCAGGCAACGTACTGAAATGGGATGTGAAAGGTGAAAGCCTTACCCAGTATCTTCCAAACTCTTTTAGAAAGCTAGCGAAATGAATTAATTATTACATAAGTATCCATGGAAAAGAAAGAGGCGCACGAAGAATCATTGTTATAGTAACACTTTCTCTTTTGGTTGTCAGTAGGTTCGCATTCAAGGTATGGAACCCCGCCCTGTCTCAAGATCTTCAACTCTTTCTTCCAATCTGTTCAGCTGGGAGTGGATATAGTTAACAATGACTTTCACGGCATGGAGAATTCACCAGTCATTATGTCAACTGCAAGCAAATAGTTCGCGATTCAATTCAGTCTAGATCCGCTTTCTAGCTTTCTTTTTGGCCAGTTTCCTCACCTGATCGTAGACCACCCTTCCTCTAATGGTTCCTTTCGAGGTCGTCTAATTCATGAGGATATGCCCTCACTCATCAGAAGGGTCAGGAGGCATCCGATTCAGAAGCCATTCTTCCAATCACAAGAATGGACCTTGATGAAAAGAACTCTATCAAACTTTCTTTTTTTAAAGGAGAGGGCTAGGCTAAAAAGAAAAAGAAGTGGGCGAAATTAGATCACTATCAGCCCTTAGCGACCACAGTGGAAGGCATTAGGAAACAGAATGAGCAGCGGAGAATCTTCGAGTATCTGGCCGGGCTTCGATCTGAGTATGAGCTTCAGAGGGTGCAGGTTCTAGGGAAGGATACTTGACCTTCCTTGGAATCTGTTTACAATTACATGAGGGGTGAAGCAAGTCGTCGTGCTATGAGTGGTGGTTCTAATATTTCAGAGAGGTCTGAACTGGTAGCTGATTCTAGACCGTACAGAGGGAACCAGAGTTCTGGTAAGGGCCAGACCCAGGCCCCCATGTCTTCTGCAGATAGAGAGAAGCTCCGTTGCACTCATTGTGGCAAACGGAGGCACACGAAGGAGTGGTGTTGGGATTTACATCCTCATTTGAGACCCAAAGAGAGTCAAATAGTGCAAACACGGCTGCGATTGAAGAGGAGTATGCACCTACACATCAGCCTACCTCTGATAGTGCGACGCCAGACCCAAGGGATCAAGCCATCAGCGATCTACAACAGAAGGTGGCTGCTCTTCAAGCCAGCCTTTCTTTCAAGGAGAAGCCAGGTACATCTGCATCTGCCAACCATGTTACCCAGTCCCAATCTTCCACCTCCTGGATCCTTGATTCAGGTGCTTTAGACCATATGACGGGTAAGCGTGATGGCTTCCTCTCCTATAGTCCTATCTCTAGTGGCATAAGACTTGCAGATGGATCCCTATCTAGTGCATCTGGAATAGGGATTTTTCCACTTTATTAATCCTTATCAATACCCAATGTTTTCATGTATCTACTTTTCCTTCTAACCTTCTCTCAGTTAGTCAGCTGACAAAACAATTGAGTTGTAGCATAACTTTCTTTCCATCTCACTGTGTTTTTCAGGACCTGCGAACGAGGAAGACGATTGGTGGTGGTCGTGAAGCCAACGGGCTGTACTTGTTCGACACAGGGAGCCTTTCTGCTGCTTTTGTTTCTGAGGATTCTCTTTCAGAGTCTGTCAACAATAAAGAGCGAGTACGCCTGTGGCATACTCGTCTGGGTCATGCGTCTTTGAAGTGTCTTAAATTGTTATTTCCTAAGAAATGTTTTTTCTCTAGTGACTTGGATTTCCAGTGTGAAACAAGTTGTCAATTCTCAAAACATTGTAGAACCTTATTTCCATTGAATAATAGTTCAAGTCCATTTTCTCTTATACATTCTTCTGTGTGGGGACCAGCCCAAGTGCTTTCTATCTTTGGATTTCGTTATTCTATTTCCTTTATTGATGACTGCACTAGATAGACCTGGATATATCTCCTGAAGAGTAGAGATGAAGTACCTTCCATTGTTAAGATATTTCTAAAAATGGGACTTACCCAGTACGATACTCAAGTCAAAACCTTTCGTTCTGACAATGCTCGTGAGTACCTACATCATGCTCTCAAAAAGTGTTTTCTTTTTCATGGTATAGACTTTCAAACCGGCTACTAAAATAGCTATACCCCTCAGCAAAATGGAGTGGCAGAACGAAAGCACAGGGAAATAGTGAATCTTTGAATAGTTAGCCCGGTAAAGCAGACAACCTGGGGGAAATTCCTCCCAGTGGGAAAAAGTGTTAAGCATCTCCGCAGGTGATCCAAGCGATTCAAGCGAGTAAGCTCCACCTTTGTCTCCATCTCCGGTTCCAGTGCCAGGCAAAGGCCAACCGAACTATTCATCTTTCTTTCCATCCCCACGGCCCCGACCAGCAACTGCAAATGAACACACACCTGCATAACCTTTCTTCGAGTCCTTTAGTTAGCTCATCACCGGGATCAGAACCAAGCTTTCTAGCATCAACTAACGAAAGGGAATCACCGGTACCAGGTGTAGCTGCATCTAACAGGTGAAAGCGAGTACGAGCAACCCTCCATCTTCTTCTTTTCAATCTCCTGATCCCCCCTGCCTCTAACGCCTTTACCCGGGAAGGAGAACCTTAGTAATAGGCCGGAACCAGATGTACTAGGCTCGGAAGCTCCTGTTACCCCCATCTCAGGTCCCATCCATGGAACCAATGCTTGAAAGCGGGTGTACAAAAATAGGAAAAGGCCGATTCCATTCATCCAAGGCTTGGCTATCTCACTTCCATCCGACAAACTATCGAGTGTTCCCCCTCCGAATAAGCAGGCACGTCGCAGATCACCCCCAATCCCTACCTCTGAGGAAGAGAATCCAACTTCGTCTCAATCAATCGATTTCATCCACTGCCAAGGCATCTCATTCAAGTTCTTATTCTGCTTTCCATCCCGGCCCCGAGGCAAGCGAATGAGCAACCAAACGAAGGAACTAAGCCCGAACTAGCGATCTCTTGAGTCCAGTCCTTTGGTCGCCACCAACCTCACTCGAACTAACCTGCATCTTTCTTTGTCTCCATCGAGTCCATTCGATCCTGCCAATAAGCAATTCCAATTAACATTGCCTTTACTCCAAGCCTAGCCAACCAGCTAACTCGAACCGGAGGGAAAGAGAAGGGTCTGAAAGAGAAGCACAACTAGGTCATCTCCTCAATCCGTTGATTCCGAACCCAGGGCGAGCCAAGCTCCACCTTCTCAATCCTTGTCTTCCAGCATAAACTACTCCTTCCGAACCCTCCATCCATTTATCCATCTCCAGACGAAAGCCATTTACCCGAACCTACTGTCTTTCTTCCACTCCAAGCCCAGCTCTTTCTCCCCCTTGCAAGGCCCAATGAAAGCTATCGGAGTCCTATGAGGTAAGGAAGCCCTCCATCGAGAGAAGGTAAGCAAGCAGACTCCGCCAATTCCTAGCTAGGTTCGAACCAGTTAAGCATCTCCATTCGAGGGCGAATACCAACCAAATCTATTTTTTGCTCCTGCGCCAGCCAGCTAACCATCATCTTTGTCTCCCGATCCCTCCCGATTCTCCTGATGACGGAAATGACTCCACTAGTCCACCAGAGGCGATGATCCAAATCGTGTATAAAAGAGCAAAAGGTTGCCTTCTTGCTTGAGTCAGGTATGAGTCGGATCTTCTTATTTTATTAAGTCAATCTAATTCGATGTCAAGACTTAGTCCTCAAAGTCGAAGCTTAGCTCCTCAATGGCAACATACTTTTCATTCCTACAACTAGTCAAACTTTCTCTGACAACTGGTATTCCGAAAACCTTTTTTCCGAAAGCTCACGATGGTAGAATCCTACTCCACTAGCCCTAATCTTAGTAGAATTCCGAATGTGGCATACGAAAATGAAGGATTCGGGGGTAGACTTAATTCTCTCATTTTGATCCCCGGCTTCGGGACTCGTTCCTTGATTATGTGCCCTAACCCTCTTTCGGGGGACCGAAGTAACAGGTGCTTCGACTTCCTTTGTGACTGTTCAATAACACCATAGAGACTATTGGTCCCTACCAAAGCTTTGACAACCTTAACAAGCTTAATCCCTACACTGCGGGTCAATGGGTTTTTCATCCATTCTTCTTCCAGTTCCACCTGTCTTTCCAATAAACTCTTCCCGGGATTTCTCGCCCAAAATAGGCAAACCACTTTTTCTAGGAATAGGACGAGGAAGGGACGCGTTAACCGGAACCGGTGGTATGTTTCCTCTCAAGCTATTCGGAGTCCAAGGATATTGTTCAGTCCTAGATTCAATAGCAGGGGATTCTCCAACAGCAACAGTAATAGCCTATGCTCGTGTCTATCTTTACTATAATGTGCAGTTCAGTTCCGAAGCAGGGGATTCTTTTGCTCTATGTCTCTTCTTCTTTTGATTCACTTGTTGCTTTCAGTCCCGTGTCGATCTTTGCTTGAAGCTCTGCTTATTCTTTCTGATTGAAACCTATTCTTCCAAGCAAGCCCTTTTTTTTCTTCCTGAATAAAAGAAGGTGCAAACGATTCGGCGCAAACAAGCCCTTCTTTCACCCCCTTTCAGCCTATTGGACCTAGCAAGGAAAGCAGGAAAGTAAGAAAGAAAGACATAAAGCAAGGGAATCAGGTAATCCTACTGCTACTAAGCTGCTACTAAGACTACTCTGTCTTAGGGCTAGGAGTTAAAGCGCGGCGTAACGGGGGTTGTCAGCTGGTGCTCTAATCTGAGCTGAGAGATAGGAACTGCACTTCTACTTGATTTTTTCTATGCTATTCCCCCCTCTCTCACCCAAGTCCTAGAAGTTCAATCATTCCTCAAGAAAAATCTTTTTTTAACAGTTAAAACTCCCTAACTTCCGGAGTGAATGAGTGCAGCAAAGTTTCTTATCTTCCCACGGAATCGAAACCGGACCAAGCTCGCACATAAGCCTGCTACCAACAAAAAAAGGAATATGTTGATTTGGGACAGGAAACCATCATAAGCCAGCCAACAAGCCTAACCGTCCCTATGTCATCGGGGTCAGATACCCTGTAGCCTCTCTTCCATTCACAAGCCAAGGACAAGATTCATCTATTGCCTCCACTCCCTCCACGAGTAGATATTTTTGATACAGAATGAGGCGAGAAAGAAAGATTGTGTTATAGTAGAGTTAGACTGCCTCTCTTATTAATGCACGGCTGAGGAGAAGTCTGTGGCTTAACTTGAATAATCTCTTTCAACCCTATCTGTCTTGCCTTTCTTCTTTGGTGTGGTCTTTCCGAGGGAAGAGGCAAAGGGGAGCAGTCAAGCGCGGGGCAGAAGAAATAATCAAAGACTGACCTTGACCCTTCCCTTGATTTGAATGAACTACATAAGCCCATATCCGTACAGGGAAGGGGCTTCCCCCTGGGCGGTACCCATTCGATTGTTGGTTTAGTACTACGTAAGCCTGTAACTCTTTCTAGATTGAATCGGAATTGGCTTTAGTTCGAACTTTGAGCCGTAGAAATGGAATAGCAAGCCGGAAGTTTGATCAATTGCTGATTCAAAGAAGGGTTCTTCTTTCGAAGCGGTCAATCGAAGAAATTCCTTCTTTGACTTTCTGGGGCAAGCAAGATCTTTTCTTTCTCCATCTCGCTTTACTCACTATCTATACGAAATAACGATCTCAACGGCTGGCTTGACTAAACCTATCTATTGATTAAGGTAAGGAAGGCGGGTTCACATCGCTATCTAAGCGCAAACGTGACTAAGCGGCAGCTGGTCTAGGTGTTCGAAGCATGATTCATCGACAGGGAGAAAGCTCAGTCATTACAACTTGGGCAAAGCCGATTGCTTTCTTCCTATGAAATGGAGAATCTATGGCAACGTGAGAAGCTAAGTTTCTAATTTGATCACTTTAAATAGGTAGCTCAAAGCGCCAACCCTTCCTTCCTCTTAGACACTACTACTGATCAGTATGACTTTCTTTCTTGAGTAAGGTAAAGGGGGTACGGAAACGTCCTCTTATCATTATCACAGCTTGAACGGGATTCATTTAAGGGAAGAAGACGAAGTCGATTCAATCCATATCTACCCCAGCTATGGAACACTCAATCAAGCGAATCTCGTACTTGCGCGGATGCAAGCTTGATCGGAGAATCCGTGGCGTGGTAGCTTCTTTCTGTTCCAAAGCAGCTGCTCATGAATGTGAATGAGTTTGATAAGATCCAGAGTAGACGTCGAACTGAGAGTTTATTTATGCCTATATCCCCGGATCGGGCTTAGATTAGAGCATTTCATTTCACCGTCCTGGTCGAGAAGAATGCGGGAAGGATCTTTCGCGGAACATTCTAATATGGAATTGAGATTCACTTGGAAAGATGCTCAACCGGGTATATGGAATGAAGCTTAGACACAGTCTCTAAGGAGGAAGGAAATAAGCCTGGAGAGGAGTCGCCTAAGATTCTCTTATGATAGATAGGATAGCGCCGTCCCCTATTTACGATAAAACATAGAAAGGAACACCAAACTGGTTCTCTTACATCAAACGTTTAGTTCTCTTCCCGGAAACCACTGCATTACATCCAGCCTCTTTGGGCATATAAGGAGAGAGTCAGAAGCAAAGTGGGAGAATTAGGAAGAAAAACAAAGATCAACCTACTACCAAAAAGGTGATACCCCGCTGAAGGCAGCAAGCACCATCCACTTGCTGGAACGAGGCCTTTCTCAACTCTTGGTCTATTGACGCTCTTCCGGTCAAGTCCTTTGTAACTTGACTCCACAGGGCTCATGCAAAAAAGCGACTGGGTTAGTTTGGCCTTTAAAGCTGACCGAAACACGTTATACCTAACGAACTAGCGTAGCTGTGGGACTCTCGCTAGTATTGACCCCCTGGACTAGTACCGATGGTGGCTCCTCATCCGAGTCAGCAGCTGGACTGGAAAATAGATACAAGAATGATTATAGAGTTCCCATCTTTCCCGATTGGCTCTGCTTTTCTCGAATGCAGGGCGTTAAGCACCAGGAAACTCGCCTTTTTTAGTAAATAAAGCGGAAACAAACCTGTGGGATAAGTCAGCAAATCACATCATATATCGGATATCGCATCGGAAAGAGAGATGGATTCTCCCTTCCGGGCAAGTTCTGAGGAACGTCGACTTTATAGTCTTTATCCCCACTGGGTAAGTGGGAATCAGATTCATTGATTTGATTGAACCTAGCGCGCTACTTCAAAGCTTGCACCCGGCAACGACTTTCACTTCCTAAATAGAAAGGAAGGAAGGGAAGAGGTAACTCACCAACAGGAGGAGGATATGAAATAGAGCACCAAAAACCGTTCCACTCGAGCGGAACTTCTAACTGAAGCTGCTCACGTTTTTCAGCAGGGTCTGGGCTACGGGGTCCTTTTCCAACCCCTCTCTTATGCGTTCGGGGATGGCCCCTTTGAGTTGGCTCATGGCTGCTATCTCTTCTAACTTTAAGGATGCCAACTCGGCCTTTCGACTTAGTGCGTCGGCAACTTGATTGGATTGGTCCTCCCAGGCTTGTACTCGAGGACCATGCCGAACCCCGCCAGAAAGTCTTGCCGCCGTGCCCGCTTGGGGCTCTCTTCTGAGTAAGGAAATAGCTCGTAGTCACGTTCTCGGTCTTGACCACGAACCTTGAGCGCAGTGTAGTTTTATTCGAAGCTCCCATTTCTATTCTATATACAAAAATATCTGTTTGTGATGAAATCGACTCTCACTTCTCACCCGAGGGTTGCCCCAGACAGACTCTTTTCTTCCTTCAAACCCGAAAAAAGCTAAGCCCGGGAGTTCCTTGGCTCCAAAAAGAGTGATGGCTTATAGGCGAGGAGGGGCATCCTACTGAATTTGGCTTGGACGAGTAAGAAAAGAAGGTTGAAGTACTACGCTTTAGTTGCAGAAGATTTTGAAGACTTTCGCTAAAGACGAGCTATTCTTTATCCCTGGCTTGTGTAGCCTATGCGAAGCAAGCCCACACTGGATCAGAATCAGAAGGAAAAGCCAGGCACCCCGGCTACTTTACTACGGATTCCCATCTTCCAAGTAAGCCTGGTTTGAACGCCTTTTTGTGCATTCCCGGTAAGGAAAGGAATTATTCCCCTCCTCATCTCTATCTCTCCCCACCGAAAACATGGTCACACCATGGGCACCAAGAGAAAGCGAACCCTCGGTCAATCAAAGTGCGTCTAAGCATGTCGTGAACAGAGTTCCGAGTCTCTAAGAGAGAGCAGCTCCCCTCCCTACTCTAATTAATCTAATGCTGCCCACGTTCAGTTCACAGCTTCTTCTTAAAGGGATCTATTTATGGAACTAAAAAAGCATTGATTTGAGTGCGCAGGGAGCCTCCGTCGATCGATACAATCGAAAGCAGTCGACTCAAAAAAACCTGTATCTGACTTAAAGGTAAGACTAGGAACAACAACTATATAGTCCCCATCGTCAGTATACTTCAACAAAAGAAAAGGGCCAATCTTCCATGAAGAGGCTACTCCCGCATGGAAGGAATATGATGCAATTATGGCGACTTGCGAGGTTACAATTTCTACGGAGAAATCGCTAGTCTCTCGCACTGGAGTTTGCAAAAGGCTTCATGTGTGATGGTGTTCGTACCGACCTCTTCCCTATTTCGGTGCGGATCGTTCGTTCACTCGTTCTTGATGCCAGGCCATCAACTGAATATGGATCTTCGAAAAAGGACTATTGACCTGGAACCTCCTACAGGAAGATGAAGTACGTAGTCCTACCCACCCACCCATTTTTTGTTTTGTGCATAGGGGGTATACGCTTCTACACTATACAATCAAATCGAAAAATCCCGGGGATGATTTATGAATTTGGAATAGATTTACGGGTTAAGGCGTTGTTGTTGAGCGATCTAAAA
>JAJEJH010000137.1:81032-102910 GCA_026122585.1 Anacardium occidentale
CCAGTTCTAGAGGCATATGAATTCTTCAATAATTATCTTAGCAAAACGTGAAAATACCTAGCTCTACAGTTTTTTCAACTAAAGATACAACATAAGGATACATTCAATGCTCTGTTGTGAATTGTTAAGTTTAGCTAACTTCTCCGCCAATATCACTCCATCAAAAGCCTCACTGCTCATCCTGATGTTCAATAGGTTTTGCTATATCCTACAGTAATTTCTGTAAATTCAAACAAACAAAGATTGAAAATGTAGAATTAATTGTTATAATCTTAAGTGGCAAATCTTCAAATGAGATAAACAAGACAAGGAAGAAACAAAATTAGGCAAACTTGTCCAAGAAGTACAAGATAAAAGAAATAATTCCATGCCTCTTCAAAAGTGTTACACAATTAAATGACAGAGCCAGAATTGTGTTTCAAGGGGGCAAATTAAAGGAAACAATCAAAATATTACAATATTAAAGATCAAAACTACGAAAAACTGAACATAAAATTAAACAAATATAGATTTATAGTTATAATTTGAATAGATGAAGAATTTAATCGCTAGAGAAAAACAGATACTTTTGAAAATATAAATGGTAGAGGTTGTTCTATTGACAAACTCTACACTCAATCATCAGTGAG
This sequence comes from Anacardium occidentale, assembly GCA_026122585.1. NCBI lineage: Eukaryota > Viridiplantae > Streptophyta > Magnoliopsida > Sapindales > Anacardiaceae > Anacardium > Anacardium occidentale. The sequence goes on from JAJEJH010000137.1 coordinate 81,662, forward strand.
AAACGAAAAATCGAAGCTTAAATTATATAGGAGTTGACGAAAAGAAACAGAACACAGAAAAACTGGTGGCACAAAGACTTAACCATTTTGATCAAAGAAAGGACCTTTTAATAAACTTACGCAATTGAAATGAAGCTATTAAGAAATCCCTAAAATCCAAGAACCTGAAGACTGGTCTTGTTTATCTAATTTCAGAAGGTTTTTCTATATATTTCACTATTCAATTTCATCTAACATGACACCAAATGTATGCGTTTATCAAAAAAGACAAAAAAAAAATTTAATTTCATAGCTAACGGTTCGACAGCCAACGTCTTCACGGTGGAGAAGCGATCCGACGGCCAGCTTGGACGATAGCCGGCGATCACGACTTAAACAACAACTTGTTGGTTTCCATCGGCAGCACATAGAAGAGAATCGACAAGAAATCTTTACGATAACAAGGCCGGAAGGAAAAATTCAGCCACGTGAATCTTTACGATTTGTGAAAATCTTTGTAAAATCTGTTTCCAATGATTTGCGATTCAAGGTTGGCAACACCCTTTTCTTTTTATTCTGGGTACAAAAGAATTTGCTTTCGACGCTTAACCGATGTCGTTTAGTTGTCATGTTCCAATACTGTTAATATATCAATTAAACAGGTAATCATTTTGTTTTGGGAAATTAGTTATATTGAGCACAACTCATGTATCTAAATAAAAATTGATCAATTTTTCTGGGGACAAACGGATTTGACTTCCACCTCTAACTTAATAGTAAAATCACAGGTAACAAAGACTTAACCCTTATAATCACAAGTTTTGAAATTTTACATGTTTACACCTCACTTAAGTAATATTTTTTATATCACAGTATTTATATGAACATTACTTTATTGATTGATTATAGATCAATTTATGGTGTATTAAATATAAATTTTGAATTATATTTCAAAAATAATAATAGAAAAATGTGGGTATATTTTGATATTATAATCCTAGGAGGTGAATTGAAATTTATGTACGGGGTCATTGAATATTTTACTATGTAAAGGGTAATTTGATTTTGTTTTTGTATGTAGTTGATTTAATATTTAATTATATAAAAAGTAAATTGATATTTTATCATACGAAACAATTTGATATCTTTTAAATTTTATATTGAATTTTTTAAGAAGTTATTTTGTATTTTTAAGTATAAATATATAGAGAAATTTTATAATAGGTATAATCAATATTTACGATGAAATAAATTAATATTTTACAAGGTAAGATATATTAATATTTTATAAATTTTGTATAAAATTATTCAATAATATATTTGTACTCTTATTTATTATACATAGTAAACCTTTGGAATTGGTGCAACAAATATAAAACCACTGGGTGGGAGGGATAAATTAATATTTTATCTTAGGGTAAATTAACATTTTAACATATATAAGTGAATTGATATTTTATTTATTATAGCAAGTGTAAATTGATATTATAAAACTTCAAACTTCAAACTTCAAACCCTTAAATTTCTTAAACTGTAAACCTTTAAAACTCTTAAATTAATATTTTAACCAGGCAAATGATAAATTGAAATTGATAATTATTTATCAAAAAAAGCAATAAATTGATATTTGTACATTTTGTTTTGAAATATTCTAGTAAATTTTGTTATGTACATTTTCATTATAAGATTAATCGAAAAGACAAGTTATGTTTTGGTTCAACATGCTGGGGAATAGATAGAAAATGATTTAAAAAAAAAAGAATGCAATATGTTAATTACTAACAGAAGAAGGTTAAAGTCCCAACAGACATGATATTCTAGAGATTAATCCAATTATTAAGCAAACTTCTCTATATTGGTTGAAGCTGAAACAATATTCAGTTAAGTATGAAACTAAGAAATCTTGATGGTAACAAACCTTTAAATATCGTAAATGATCAAGATCATGATTGTCTTAATAGCATTTTTCTCTACTTAAAAAGAATGCATTTAAATTTGTATGAAAACTAACCATAAATTTTTACATGCACAACAGAAGCCACCAACCAAAGGTGGTCCTAAATAAGGCCTAAGGGGGCATAGGCCCCTCTAAATTTTATTTTATAATTTTTAAATTATATTATAGATTTTTTAACTTTTAAGCACGTGATTTTTTTTTTTTAAATCTTTAAATTTAATATTTTTTTTTATAATATTTAAGCTCAAATTTTAATCTCATGTCTCTTAAGAAGAAAAAAGCAAAATAAACTTTTTTAATGGCAAAACACTTTCTTTATAGTAGAAAGACAAACTTTCAATTTTAATAAAAATTTTTAATCTTGTGGAGTGGAAAGTGACTCACACCTTGTTTATTATATTTTAGTATTAAGTCTTGTTCAGTTTTTATACAAATTAATTTTTATTTTTTAATTAAAATATTTAGTCAATGTGTAGGATTTCAATTTATATTATATCAACAAAGCTAATTTACTTTAATCCCTTAAATGAAAATATGATAATATTTAATATTTACTTGCATTTTATAATATTAAAGGTATGTTAATAAATAATTAAATATTCTTATTGTATTTGTTGAAATTAACTATTTATTATAAATATCATTGTTATTTCTATTATTCAATTGGAATTTATTCTATGAATACGAATTTTAGCTAATTAAATGGGATAGAAGAAAGTAGATTGTAGTCTACAACTTTTAGGTATATTGATGTGAATCTATCAAATTGGCTAAAATTACATTCAAAAGCTTAAACATACAAATTAGGCTCTAATCACTTCCAATACTTAACACATCACTTTCAACCATCATCAAACATCACAATCTACTGATTTTCATCACCAAATCAACACCACATCAAGATTAACAAAACCAAAGGCAAGCACTATGAGTTCTACAAGTTCAAGTAGATAAATTTTTCATGCAACACATATAATACTTACTAGATTAGCCAAATGATACTCCAAGCATAAAGGCAAAGCCACCAACTTGGAAATCCACCACCAAACCTTTGGCTAAAGTTTGGATAAAGGAAGATCAAATCAATTCAAGAGACAAAACTCAAGAACCAAAATGAGAGAGATTTTCATATTCATAAAAACTAGTTTTACAATATTTTCATGCCTTTATATATGGTCTTCCTAAAGGCATGGTCAAAGCCCTAATATTAAATATAAATACAACAAAATGAAATTACAAAATATTACAAAATTTCTAAGCCATTGAAATGAGAAATGAGCCCATGCTTTATTAATTACAAGCCATGCCACTTTTCCTTAAATAAAGGAATCATGTCCCCTTGACTTTGCAACTTGCATATCTTTCATTCTTTGAATCAAATTGAAGCCAAATTTGATAAGTGGGCCTAATTCTCCTTGATGAACATGGGTTAGGCTAGGATAGCCCAATGTGAGCTCTTCTTGGACCTCCTTGTTGCCTTGGGCCATTTGCTTGCATGTTTGATTGGCTTGGACCATAGACTTCATATCTTGGACTCCTTTGGCTTTTGATTTCATTCCATAAACATGAAGAAGTGTAGGGCTGCTGGAATGGGTTGGGATCACATCATATATTTTAGAAAAAAGTATGAATTTATTTACTATTATAAACATTATTATTGTCTTTACTCTCTAATTGAAATTTATTTCGTAAAAATGAATTTTTTTCATTATCAAAATATTTAAACTTAGTTGAAAGTTTATATATTTTAATTGAACCCCTTTAACAAAAATTTCTGTGACCGTTATTATTTGGAGCAACATTATAATGTACAACATAATGATAGTAGAATGGATGGATAATGATAAAAGTAGAATGCAATATGTAAGAGGCCTACAAAAAATGGTTATAATCGAAAAGAGTGTTTCGTAGTTTTATATAATTTGGCATTAAGGTAATTTATTGAAAATGCAATGGATACTTTTATATTTATTCTATTTGTAAAAAAGTGCAATAAAACGGTCATCTAATACACATTTTACATATTTGAGGCTCAAAATTTGTAAAGACGTGTTTAAAACGAAAAAAAATATGACAAAAGTGAATTAAATGCAAATAATTCATGTTTTTACTAAGTAGAGCCACACTAACTCCATCATATCTCATAAACGGTATTCCTTCTAAGTGCATAAAATTTCGAATAGCGATCAACTTATTAAAAGATATTTGTTCCCATGTTCACTTTATTGCTTTTTTACCTCCAAAGGTATTCAAATATACTGCTTATGCCTGCAACCATTCCCCCACTCAAAAGGGGTACCAATGTTACTATCCTATGTCCAAACATTTCTTTATTTCAACTAATGTCCCTTTTCTTGAGAGTCAATTGTTCGATCCTAATGCTTCTTTTAAGGGAAAGAAATAAAGTAAAGCTCCATATTTGGATCCTTCCATTTCTCCATTTCTCTCCCTTTTTACTACAATAACAATGATTCTTATTCATAACACTTAGTTTAAAAGGAAAAACTAATGACAAGATAAATACCCAAACTTCAAAATATAAAGATATTATTTACTCCAAATGCCAAAAGCTTTTTCTCCTTGCCAATCATTAAACTTGGAGTCAAGTTTTGTGGTGGAAGCTTCAAAGATAAGTAATGAATAGCAAAATAACCTTAATATTCCTATCCTTGTCTAAAAAGGAGTAAGAGCTTGCACTTTATAGCCAATCATGTTACATATTCTAAATTGCTTGACCAATATGGGGAATCTACTTAAAAAATAGATCGGGGTTGAAATTCCTAAAGATATTCAATGTCATATTTAGAGTGGAGGACTGTAATTATAAAAGGAACGAAGGCACAAACAAATAATAATATTTGGGAGACTGTAGATTTATCCAAAAAAAAAAAAAAAGATTGTAAACTTAATTCAATCAAAGTACTAATTTCATTAACTTTGCTAATCTTAACTGGCAACTACATCAGATGGTTATTAAAAAAGATTTTTTGAATGAAGAACTTAATGAAAAGATTTCTATGAAGATTCAAATAGGACTCCAAAATCAAATTACAGATAATTGAGATTGTTAAACAATTGGAAATAAAGTTTATTAATACTAAAATTATAATAGATTGGTATTTATTTCCCCAGATGTTTCACCTGATTAAGAGGAAGGTGCTACACCTTCAGCAACCAACCTCCTCAATTGATACTACCGAGGATCACCATCACTCCTTTTCATCTAAACCATCCTAGTTTAAATAAATGACCTCCATCCCTAATTCTTCTAACACTAATTTGATTTGGTAATGCAAATTTTATTCTCATCGTATCCTAATCACAATCGAATTGACAGTTTAATCTTAATCTAATTTCAATCCTAATTGGATAATTCATAATCTTAATCTAATTTCAATCCTAATAGGATAATTCCTAAATAGCTCTCATTCACATTGCTACAATGGGAGCCTAAAAGATTCCACTTGATTTTGAGAATGAAGAACAAGGAAGCAAGATGTGTAAACTAAATAAGTCGTTGTATGGATTAAAACAATCTTCTAGACTTGGTTAAGAGGTTTAGCTCAACTATGAAAGGTCTCAAATAACATCAAGGGAGAGTCAACAATATAATGTACCAAACATTCTCATGATAGTAAAAATCTATGTTGATGACATTATCATAACATGGGATGATACACAAGAGATTGGAAATTTAAAGAAATACTTGTTGAAAACCTTTAACACTTTTTTGGTATAGAGGTGGCATAGAACAAACAAGAAAAGTATATCTCTCAAAATATACTCTTGACTTATTGACAATATCTGGAAAATTAGGCTGCGAATGGGCTTGTACAATTGGAAGTGCAAAAGAAATCCCAAATGTTGGTAGGTAAACTTACTAGACGGAATATTGCTTTTGCAATAAGTGTTATGAGTCAATTCATGCATGCACCATTCCAAATGTTGTTAATCATATCCTAAAGTATCTTAAAGGGACTCCATTAAAGGGCTACTATTTTGGAAGACCAATCAAAGAGGAAATGAGAGTTATGCAAATGCTAACCAGGTAAGGTCTGTTGAAAATAATAAGTCTCCACTTGTTAAGTCCCCAATCACAAATTTTTTACAAGAAGAGGCAAAGGGACTCAAGTAAAGGAGTATTTTCCTTGCAATGAGTTGGCAAAATAGTTTTTGTAGCAAAAGAAGCCATGCACATGGAGAGTAAAAAGGGAACTGATGAGAATGGACGAAGAGTCAATGATATAAAAAGGGGTGATGAAAGGGAATTGTTGTTTTATCTCAATCAATTTCTTGCTTGATTGTGTGAAGTATGGGAGATCAGTTTGGTTGATTGCACAGATAGCTATCATGCAGTATCATAACCCAAAACTCAATTGAGTTAACTGGAGTACTGCACCAACCCAAAACAACATATTTCCCAATCCTTCCTAATAACTCTACTCAAGCCTAAATATAACTTATCCACCAACCCAACCACTTATCACTCCAACAAGATATAAAGAAGACTCCATAACTACATAATAAAGTAGGCCCTTTGAATGCTTATACATAACCCAAAAGTAATAAGGATCATTAAACACACTTGAAAAAAATTCTCTGATTCTCTTTTGAAAACCAAAAATACAAAAAAATGAAATAATGTAAAGTGATCGTTATTTTAGCAAATGATGGATCCTTCACATTGCAAAAATAGCACAAATGTGTCATTTATATTCATAAATTGGTACTAAAACTTGTAGCATCAAAGCAAAACCAATGTTATTCTTGCAACTGATGAAGTTATTACAGTAACTAAAAATGATTTTGCTCTCAATACACTAATACAGAACTTTCATGTAAAACAAAATAATGTATTGTAGCATGCTCAAACCACAACAGACATGTATGCGCCCCTTTTACAAGGTTTTCGATACACACACACACATGATTTGTAATAATACAAGTATTGATACTGAACTAAAAAATATTATCAACCGTCAATCCTTTCAGCCAGACCCTCATGTTCATATTTAATACTTCTACATACTGTGAAACCTCCATGGCAAGTTACATCAAAATGTTGATCCAGGAGACTGTGTTACTCAGAGGTCCATATATTTATATAATACACATTTCTTGCAGAGATAATGGAGCACAAGATTTCCACAAAAATGCATGTGCAACTCACTACATCTATTAAAGAATTATTGAAAAGAGAAGATATGATAGCATATTTTCTCATAGAGAAATACACATTACAAAATTGAGATCCTCAGGTTTGAGGTATGTATGATTGATGACTAAACTTGAAAAGTTGTTCACGTGTTGTGTTCATGTATGCAAGTGACAAATTTGAGAACCTTTAGATGGACCTGACGATTCTCTTAACTATGGTTGAAAATGCACATTGCTTAGATCCTTAGATAGAATGAATATAGATGAAGAAAACATCAAGAGCATGAATTAAAATTTCAACTATTCCAATGTCTTAGTTGCTGAGTAGGTTAGGGGTTAGCATGTCCACCGTGAGTGACCCTCAAGCGGAAAGTGACTAGAGATAAGAGTATGCATAGGACTTTAGGTATGTGATTAGTTGAGTAAACGGGTGATGGTATTACAACTATTGGTCACTCACATAAAAATACTAGTTCACAATCTAAGTAAACCAAATAAAGCCCTGAAATATTATATGTCAAAGAAAAGAACAACAAAGAAAAAATGTTATTAGGCATGATACATAACAAGCATAAAGGTCATGACATCTAGGATTGAGGCATTGTTACTAATATATCCAGCGAAGACAACTGAATGGTTTGTCTGAGGAAATATATTTATAAATTTTTTTTCAATCATTTGTATAGATGGATGCATACATGGATAAATTCTAAAAGTTTGGTTAATGGTTTGTGAAGGATATGGATGTGAGAGTTGATAAAGTAATGGTGTGTTCTTTTGAATTACTTTTAAGGAGGATGAGGTTGGTAAGTTGTGTACTGATTATTTATAGTTCATAAGACATTTGTACAAGTTAACTATTATGTTGTTGTACATTATGTGTGCTTGCTATGTTTCTTTCTTGGGATTGGGTAAATCATGTTTGCATGTGACATCGCTAAAAACCCTCACAAGACTATAACTCATCCACTAGGGTCGCCAAGGGGTTTAAAAGCTTGTTGCATACTCTAAATGCAATCGTCACAACCTACAAAAGTGGTTCAGATAGTTAGTGAATGTGTTAGTTTAATTTCATTTGCATTTAGTTTTTGTTTTTTTTGTTTTTGTTCTAGTAAGTCACTTATTTTGCTAGGGACTAGCAAAAAGCTGGTTGGGGGTTATGATAAGTATCAATTGCATATATAATTCGGGAGTTAATTAATAGAGTTTAGGGTGCGATTTGATTATTTTACCCCTATTATGTGCATATTTTGGAATCACAGGTTTTCATGTTTGGTTTTGCAAGAAATGTTGATTTTAATGTGATTTCAATGGAAATCAAGCCAAAAAGACACTTATGAAGGAGTAGATAGTGGTTCAAATTTAATCTAAGGAAGAAGGAGCAATTGAGCCATAAAAAGGGAAGGAGAGCATTGTGCGCTACAGAGGAAACACAAGGATTTTCAATATACTTGAGCTTTGTAATGAAAGGTATCTTCAGCAAAGTTGTAGTGGACATCTCAAACTTTTCAGAAAACTACTATGAGGAAAAATATGAGTTTTATTGGGCCTTCAACTGTTACTACAAATTTAGGCCTTTTTGGTGAATTTTGTGTCTAACCACTGAGAACTAAAATGGTCATAACTTGAGATTCCAAAGTTCAAATGAGGCAATTCAAAATCGAAATGAAACTAGACATGCAGAGCTATAATTTGATGAAGGCCAAAATTTCACATTCTAGAAGCTCCATGCCATAACACAACACTGCCACACCATATTTGACAAGAATCCAGAATATTCATGCCATAACATGCCTAGTTTGCATTTGAGGCAGAAACTTCATGCCATGGCATGGGCACTTTCAGTAGAGTTTTGATTTTTTGAAACTCTTCCTTAACCCTAAGTATATATATTAATTGTAACTTTAGAAAATAAGAGGAAAGCTATCTTAGGAGAGCTTTGGAGAAAATTTTCAAGCAATTTTAGGAGATTCTAAATTTTGTTTTGAAGATTCAATCAAAAGTTATTCGGATTGCAATTGTGAGACAAATTTTCATCAGATTTCAATAAAATATTCAGTGAGTTATCAAGTTTTATTCTTATTTTTCATTGTACCTTCATCGAATTTGATTGTTTATTTGTGTTTAATGATGAACTAAATAATTTTTGCTCAGACTAGGGCTAGCTAATTCATGAATGTGTAGGGTTTTTTTATTATAAGTTATGAGCATGTTATTTTATGTGAATTTGTGTTCTAAACTTAATGCCTATTAAAAACTTGACCAATTTTTAATAGAATCTTTGTTGTGTGATTGAGACTAAAAGGTGATATTGCATAAAAGCAGCGAGAATACGAACTATGGATTAATCAAATATAGAGATATATTTGGTAATGCATGTAATAGTCATAGGCACAATAAGCTTGTGCTTAAAAGCTAGTGAATTCCATAAAACTTAATGCATTTTTATCTAATTAAACCTAGATAAAAATATTTAGGTTATTAGATTGTTAAATATGATTAATATTGCTTGAGAAAGAATATTAATCAATTTAGGGAATTCCGTTGTCACGTGAATAACATGAGAATTCAATTATATGAAAAATCTATCTTGAAGTGAATTAGTGAACTCGAAGTCTTAGCAACATTTTGCATATTGTCATTTGATTTACCTAAAAATATTTATTAATTATTTGATTTTAGTTTTAGATTTATTTTCGATCTGTATTCAATAGTTTAGATAAGGTTAGGAGTGGTACCGTCTTGGTACTTGCTTACGCAATCCCATGGATATGACAACCTCAAATACTCCCTGTAATACTTTGAACTAGTGCATTTGTTAGGAAGTTAGGTTTAAAACTTAACACATCAGTGACCCCTACCCTTACATTAGGACAAGCCTATAGGGTCAAGTTAGAACATTTCACTTTTATCAATTCATGAGAGTTAGCCATTGGCACTTGATATTCTCAATAATCTTTTGACCTTAGCATACTTATTGATATTTGAGTCATACATGATTCTTTCATCGTATTTTTTGGGTAGCAACCCAAGAGGGTGCCGATTGTCCTACCAAAGGTAGGTGTTTTTCTCCATTGCTAATAAGATGGCCAACTTTATTTTGCATTTCATCCTTTAACTTGAGGAATTTCTTCCACCACCATGGGCTGTCATTAGAGCACTGAATATTCCATATACTTCTATTCTTGATTCTGGTCTTCTTCACCTAGTTAATCCAAATAGATATGTAATTGCTTTGAACTTAGCAGCCTTGTTTTATTCTTTACTTACTTTTATCCCCAAACCACCTTCCTTGCAAGGCTTACAAACCTCTTCTCAAGCAACTTTAGCCTTGCCCATGTTAAGCTCCTTTTCATTTAAAAAAAAAAAGTCCTAAGCTTGACATCAAGTTCTTAAAAAACTTTATTTGTGGGAAAAAAAAGAGACCCCTAGTAGACTTGAGGGCTGAAAAGAGTAGCTTTAATAAGCACCAACCTATAACAGAGATGCTTACTCTTTTGGGATAGGATACAACCAAGAATATTATTGATCAAGGTTTTACATTTACCTTTTGAAATCTTAGAAGAAACCATCAAAACTCTCAGGTACCAAAGAGGAAAGGAATTTTTCTTATACCCAAGGATATTCATCGACCTTTTCTTCTTTTTCCTATAAAGCCAGAAAGAAAATGTTATTTTTCTCTCGATTGGCCTTTAAGCCAAACCATTTTTTAAAGATATCAAGTACATCCTTTAAAGTTTTAATGGAATTCTTCTCTGCCTTGCAAAATAATATAAGGTGATCAATAAAGCACCTGTAGGTTATTTTACTCTCTCTATATTTCCATTGGTACTTAAAATTTCCTTTATTGACCCCCTTTTCAACAATTTTAGTAAAAACCTCCATAGCAAAAGCAAGGAGGCAAAGGGATGAAGGATCTCTTTTTCTTAACCTTTTTAAGCACTTGAAAAAGCCATCCAATTCACCATTAATACAAATAGAGAACATGGTTGTAGTGATATATTCCTTAATCTAGTGAATAAAGATAGGGTGGAAACTAAGCCTCTTAAAACAAGCTATGATAAACTCCCAACTGACCATCTCATAAGCTATCAAGTCAATCTTTATGACACATCTTTTCTTATTTGCATTATTCCTATGATACTTTTTGAAAATTTTGTTGTATAAAACGATATTGTATCCAATCCTTTTACCTTTAACGAAAGTTGCCTGAGCTCTATTCACACATTTAGGGTACACACCTTTCAAACTATTGGCAATGATTTTAGATATGCATTTATATATTGTGTTATACTTTGCAATCGGCCTAAAGTCTTTGGCATAGAAAGGATTATCATATTTAGGCATCCAGATGAGTACAGTACAATTGACTACTCTCAAAAGTGAGCCATTATCAAAGAAGTATTTTATTGCTTCTATCATATCCTTCCTAACTATCTCCTAAGCTTCCTTAAAAAACATAGCACTAAAACCATCAAGGCTAGGAGCCTTGTTACATAGCAAAAATGGTCCCCTTTATTTCATTATCAGTAATCTCTTTAACCATCTTATAGGCCTTAATATTGGAAATTCTATAATCAAACAACTTGACCATTTTATCCTGATTAATATCTCTATCATCTCTGGAAAGAATGTCCTTGAAATGACCCACTAATATGTCTTTGATTTGATCTTTCTGAAATACCAAGGTGTCACTTTTATTTTTGATAGCTTTAACGACATTTCTATTGTGAGACATTTGGAAAAATAGCTACAGTTCTAGTCTCCCTCCTTTAGCCATTTAATTTTCAATTTTTGCTTTAAGAAGGACTTTTCCATCTAGCTAATTTTTTGGTACATTTTGGAAAGTTCCCTTTCTTCATCAACAGGCTTCTCATTAAGCAAATTATTAAAAAGTCTAGATTGCACACCAGTTAACCTATCTTTTGAGTGCTTAACCCTCATAGACATGTACCGAAACTCTTTTTTATTCAATTATCTCAACTTGCCTTTCACAACTTTCAACTTCTTGACTAGTCTAAACATAGGGATTCCAATAATCATAGTATTCCAACACTCTTCAAACTAAAGGCAAGAAACAACAAAACGAACTTAGAGGCATAAAAATTGAAAATTTTGAATGGACAATAATATTGTCATATTGAACAACCAAAGGATAATTGTCAAAAATCCCATTAGAAAGAATAATACCAAATGAATTGAGGAATTTTTCAAACCATTTATCATCAACCAAAACTCTATCAAGCTTACATGTTATCCTATAAAGCCTTACACTGATGTTGGTCCATGTCATAAATAAATCAACATGTCTTAAATCATAAAGGCAAGCCCTATTGTAATAGTCTTTGAACTCTTCATCTTGATCACTCTACTAACTTAATCCACCAATTTTCTTGTTTTTCTTTCTTATGCATTAAAGTCACCTATAATCACTTAAGGCTTATTTTCTATATTACTACTAATCTTGACAATGTCTTCCTATAGACTTCTTCTCTCAACATAACCATTAGGCCTATAAACAAATGTGGCTAAAAACTTATCACTAAAAGAGGTGGTCTCAATCTCATAATGGATTAATTGCTTCCTTTGCTCAATCATCTGAACCCTAATGTTGTTTTTATTCTACAAAACCCAAATATACCCTCTTTGATTAAATTCATAGTTATTAACCCACTGTCAACCTTTACGTATGCTACTTCTAACATTTTCACAATTACTTTCACTTACCTTAGTCTCTAAAGTAGCCAAAAGGTCAAGTGAATTACTCCTATTGAACTTTCTGATCTTCTCTTCAATAAATCTGAGTTATAGGCGCAATTATCACTCTTTGAATAAATTATTGTAAAACAATATGAGCAAGCTTCTCTAGACTCCCCTATCCCTACCCCGTTTGGCACTTCTTTTTATTGAAATCCAATCCTGTTAGCTTGAGCTCAAGGCATTTTAGAGAGAGCCTCTCACCCTTCGGCTTTTTGGTTTTGCTCACTTTGAAAAGCTTCTTGGGATTAAGATCAAGCAAGTGAGGTACCTTAAGCGCTTCCAAGAATGTATGCTCATCAAAGGCTTGAGATCGTGTACCTGTGTCTCGAGTCCTAGGAAAAGGGCTTCCTAACCTTTTTACAGAATGGGAAGTGGGAGCTTATCGACTGAAAGGGCCAAACCAAAGAGGATTGACCCCCAAGAAAGCAATATCGGAATGCTTAAAGCGCTAGAGTCGGGAGCTATAATAGGCTTGCTCTTTTGTCTTTTGTTTTAGGTGGGCCTAAAGATAAAGAAAAGAGAGTATGGCTATCTAAATCAAAATAAAACACAACAGGAGATTGAGTGGACAAATTGCAGAAGCAGTTCTAATCTAAGACACTCGACCAGGAGCTTCTACGCGGATTAGACACCCACCTAGCCTACCTGGTTCCTAGTTCCAAAAAAAAAGGGGCTTTGTTTGCTATCTTGCTCTGAGTAGAGTAGGGTTGGCCAACATGCTAGGCATTGGAAAAGGAGACCGACCTTCTATACCATATCCTGTTCCCAGACCCATTATATATAGAATCGAAGTGTAATGGCCCTGATAGAGAAGGAGGATAAAAGAGTAAGCCCAGTAGTAACTAATCATGCTAGATGTGAAAGACTAGGAGTGGAGATCCATTTGGGGATATAAGGGCCTGACTTAATCTCAAAAGAAAAGAGAGTACTCGCGAACGCTTCTTATGTGTAAGGCTTAGCTTCCCGATTCACCATTTAACTCCTCTTGCCAGTCCGTCTTTTCCAAGTGCATAAGACAACTATAGCAGAGATCGGCTAAGCCATAGCGTAGGTTCTATTCGAATGTAGGGTCTATAAAAGAGGATAGTTCTGGATAGTTGGCCTCCTTTCCTTCAACTAATTCAAGCGATTCAGTCAGTAGGAAAGTCATCTCACTGAACATTGGATTATATACAACCTCGTGAACATTACAACCAATCAATCGAGAGTCTTCTATACATTTTTTCAAGTTTCTATTTCTCCTTGAACGCACAAGAAAAGGTAGAAGTGAGCTTCCTCAAGTTAGAGTGAGGAAGGGATCTTAGCCATCGGTGACCTTCATCTTAAAGCATCGCGACAGAGAATTCAAAATCGAGCGGATACTAGCTACATCGCTTCTAGTAATGAGTATGTCATCGACATAAAGGAGAAGAACAATAATGCCTGAAGCAGAGCATTAAACTCATCTTGCATGGATGCGTGCCATTTTGGTACCTTCGAAGCATGAGAGAAGCAGGTCAAAGAAGCATCGGATTGAAGAGCAAGAAAACATGCTGGAACAGGGCAGTGAGTGGCAGAGAAGACCCTCAGTTTCCTGGTGCCATCCCTTGATCGAGTAAGATGATGATGACGTGAGACGGTAGCAGAAGATGATGGTGGCGGTGTAGTCATGTCAGTTATAGTACATCTAGAAGCAGCATCAGGATCAGGATCAAAGGCCAATAGAGGACCATCAGAGCCAGAGGAGCAACCTCAGTCGTAGTAACAGCAGGTGATGAATTGGGGAGTGGCGTAGCAACAGAAGCAGAAGAGGGCAACGAGACATCACAAGAGAAAGGCTTAGCCGAGCAAGAAGCAACGTAGCTGCACTGGAGAACTGGTAGGTGATAGAGATGGGGGAGATGGTTGAGATGAAGTAGACGTAGTGCCAGCGGTGGTGAGGAGAGAGATGCCACACCCCATTGGTTTGCCTGAATAGGTGTACCTTGAGGTGTTTGCAAGCACTGGGCTCAAGTGGGAAAGCAGCGTACATATTTCCTCCCCTCCTCAACCAAGGGCTTGTTCATTCCGAGCCTCATTAGCGTGCTCGTCTGCGAGCTATGCTGGTTTTGTAGAGTAAAGGCACGCAACAACGAGAGAGAAAGGTGAGCTTGGCAACCGAACGATCTGCGTCACGACTATTCCTTCTATACTATGTTCGGTGGAGGAACTGTAAGAGAACAATTTCAATCTGTGGTCTAACTCGACATATTCGTCTTAATCATAATCGAAATCTTCATATTAATCTTTTAAATCTTCAAAATCTTCAGTAGAATCTTCATCTTTTCCAGTTGATGATGCATATTCATATTGAACTTCAACCAATGTCACTTGCTCAACAACTGCCTTCTTCCATAGTAGCCTCCTCTCCGCGAGTCCGCAAATAAGATTTTGTCCATTTCTTCTGTGTCTGTTGATGATGCTGAAGCATATTTCACTTCAACGGGTACTGGTATATTTCCATTGGCATAGAGGCACTTTTGGCTTAAAGGCTTGCTTTCCTGGCTCCTTTCAAAGGTAGGCTTATCGTCGAGGACCAACCAACCGCTTGAACCTCCTTAGAAGACCGACTAGTCAGAAATAGGTTATCCACCAATAAGAGAAGAGAGGGCTCCACTACGAAGGGACGAATATCGTTTCACATCTAATGAAATTGAAACAACTAATCTAATGGCATATATAGTTTCATCGTCTTGTAGATGTACTTAATAGATGCACTAAAAGTGTTCGATAGAACCTAAGCAAAAAAAAAAAGGTGCTTTTCGGTCACCATTGGCTTGGGGCCTTCTCTCTCTAACTGAACAACTTCCAAGTCAACCTTTTTTGCTTAAGCGCTTCTCTGTTCTGGGTGCATGCTCTCCCATTGGGAATTTTATACCCTTGTACCACGGAAGGGCTCTGGCTCTCTCAATCAAAGGAAGGTCTCTATCAATCAAAAGACCTGTCACTCTCCATGTTCTCCGGAATCACAATCATTCAAAGAATAACATGAATGAAAAGCCCCATCTATCTGGAGTCAAAGCTATAGGTTTTTTCACCTTGTCTATTTGTTGTCCTCCACAAAAGTAAGCTTGACTCACTTCAAGCTTCGTTGTTTTCACGTTCCTAGTCACAAGACTACTTTTCTTGGGGTAAACATCACCCCCTTAATATACTTAATATAAATAAATAATTGGTTCTAGACAATGGGTCTTCTCAACAATATGGTGGTTTTGCTCCCTCCGTCGGATATTATTGTGATCTTATTCGTTGTGCCCAATGCTCCTCTTCTAGCAACTTGACACCAGAGACCCCGAAAGGGCGCCAAGACTTGACTATACGCCTGGGAAAGAATATGGCCTCATGTAAAACCTGCTTGATTTAGATCGGGAGAATCGTACAATTTTATGAAAGCATGTTCTATGGTTCGAATCCATAGTCAATCCTATTTATAAGAGCAATTGACAATTGAATCCAATTTTTCCCATTAATTTCATATCCTAATAGTGCGAAAGGAAGGCCCGACTCCGAGTTGTTCAAGAATAGTGGCGTTGAGTTTCTCGACCCTTTGCCTTAGGATTAGTCAGTTCTATTTCTTGGTGGGGGCAGGGAAGGGATATAACTCAACGGTAGAGTGTCACCTTGACGTGGTTGAAGTCATCAGTTTGAGCCTGATTATCCCTAAACCCAATATGAGTTGTGACTTTTTTCTATTTTGACTTACCCCCCTGTCGTGATCGAATAAGAATGGATAAGAGGCTCGTGGGATTGACGTGAGGGGGGTTAGGGATGGCTATATTTCTGGGAGCGAACTCCAGGCGAATATGAAGTGCATGGATACAAGGAAGCTATAAGTAATGGAACTATGAATCTCATGGAGAGTTCAATCCTGGCTCAGGATGAACGCTGGCGGTATGCTTAACACATGCAAGTCAGACGGGAAGTGGTGTTTCTAGTGGCGGACGGGTGAGTAACGTGTAAGAACCTGCCCTTGGGAGGGGAACAACAGCTGGAAACAACTGCTAATCCCCCATAGGCTGAGGAGCAAAAGGAGGAATCCACCCGAGGAGGGGCTCACGTCTGATTAGCTAGTTGGTGAGGCAATAGCTTACCAAGGCGATGATCAGTAGCTAGTCCGAGAGGATTGTCAACCACACTGGGACTGAGACACAACCCAAACTCCTACGGGAGGCAACAGTGGGGAATTTTCTGCAATGGGTGAAAGCTTGATGGAGCAATGCTGCGTGGAGGTAGAAGGCCCACGGGTCGTGAACTTCTTTTCCCGGAGAAGAAGCAATGATAGTATCTGGGGAATAAGTATTGGCTAACTCTGTACCAACAGTCGCGATAATACAGAGGATGTAAGCGTTATCCGGAATGATTGGGCGTAAAGCGTCTATAGGTGGCTTTTTAAGTCCGTTGTTAAATCCCAAGGCTCAACCCTGGACAGGTGATGGAAACTACCAAGCTGGAGTATGGTAAGGGTAGAGGGAATTTTCGGTGGAGCGGTGAAATGCGTAGAGATCGAAAAGAACACCAACGGTGAAAGCACTCTGCTGGGCCGACATTGACACTGAGAGACGAAAGCTAGGGGAGCGAATGGGATTAGATACCTTAGTAGTCCTAGCCATAAACGATGGATATTAGGCGTTGTGCATATCAACCCATGCAGTGCTGTAGCTAACGCGTTATGTATCTTGCCTGGGGAGTATGTTTGCAAGAATGAAACTCAAAGGAATTGACGAGGGCCTGCACAAGCGGTGGAGCATGTGGTTTAATTCGATGCAAAGCGAAGAACCTTACCAGGGCTTGACATGCCACAAATCCTCTTGAAAGATAGGGGTGCCTTTAGGAACGCGGACATAGATGGTGCATGGTTGTCGTCAGCTCGTGCCGTAAGGTGTTGGGTTAAGTCTCTCAACGAGTGATGTGAATCCATCAAATTGGCTAAAATTACATTCAAAAGCTTATGCATGCAAATTAGGCTCTAATCACTTCCAATACTTAACACCTCACTTCCAACCATCATCAAACATCCCAATCTACTGATTTTCATCACCAAATCAACACCACATCAAGATTAACAAAACCAAAGGCAAGCACTATAAGTTCTACAAGTTCAAGTAGATAAATTTTCCATGCAACATATATAATACTTACTAGATTAGCCAAATGATACTCCAAGCATAAAGGCAAAGCCACCAACTTGGAAATCCACCACCAAACCTTTGGCTAAAGTTTGGATAAAGGAAGAACAAATCAATTCAAGAGACAAACTCAAGAACCAAAATGAGAGAGATTTTCATATTGATAAAAACTACTTTTTACAATATTTTCATGCCTTTATATATGGTCTTCCCAAAGGCATGGTCAAAGCCCTAATATTAAATATAAATACAACAAAATGAAATTACAAAATATTACAAAATTTCTAAGCCATTGAAATGAGAAATGAGCCCATGCTTCATTAATTACAAGCCATGCCACTTTTCCTTAAATAAAGGAATCATGTCCCCTTGACTTTGCAACTTGCATATCTTCCATTCTTTGAATCAAATTGAAGCCAAATTTGGTAAGTGGGCCTAATTCTCCTTGATGAACATGGGTTGGGCTAGGATAGCCCAATGTGAGCTCTTCTTGGACCTCCTTGTTGCCTTGGGCCATTTGCTTGCATGTTTGATTGGCTTGGACCATAGACTTCATATCTTGGACTCCTTTGGCTTTTGATTTCATTCCATAAACATGAAGAAGTGTAGGGCTGCTGGAATGGGTTGGGATCACATCAACGAGCGCAACCGTCGTGCTTAGTTGCCACTGTTGAGTTTGGAACCCTGAGCAGACTACCAGTTTTAAGTCGGAGGAAGGTGAGGATGATGTCAAGTCATCATGCCCCTTATGCCCTGGGTGACACACGTGCTACAATGGCCGTCCTCAGTTTGGATTGCAGGCTACAACTCGTCTGTATGAAGCCGAAATCGCTAGTAATCGCTGGTCAGCCATACGACGGTGAATTCGTTCTTCGGCCTTGTACACACCACCCGTCACACTATGGGAGCTGGCCATGCCTAAAGTCGTTACCTTAATCGCAAGGAAGGGGCTGCCGAAGGCAAGGCTAGTGACTAGATTGAAGTCGTAACAAGGTAGCCGTACTGGAAGGTGTGACTAGATCACCTCCTTTTCAAGGAGAGCTAATGCTTGTTGAGTATTTTGGTTTGACACCGCTTCACACCCAAAAAGAAGCGAGCTATGCCTGAGTGAAACTTGGAGATGGAAGTCTTCTTTCGTTTCTCGATGGTGGAGTAAGACCAAGCCCATGAGCTTATTATCCTAGATCGGAACAAGTTGATAGGATCCCCCTTTTATGCCCCCATGTCCCTCCCTTATGGCAACATGGGGTTGTAAAAAGGAAAGAGAGGGATGGGGTTTCTCTCGCTTTTGGCATAGTTGACCCCCAGCGGGAGGCCTGCACAACGGGCTATTAGCTCAGTAGAAGAGCGTAACCTTGATAATTACGTCATTGTGCCTGGGCTGTGAGGGTCAGCCACATGGATAGTTCAATGTGCTCATCAATGCCTAACCCTAAGATGTGGATCATCCAAGGCACATTAGCATGTCGTACTTCTCCTGTTCAAATCAGGGGTTTGAAACCAAACTCCTCCTCAAGAGGATAGATGGGGCGATTCAGGTGAGATCCAATGTATATCCAACTTTCTATTCGCTCATGGGATCCGGGCGGTCTGGGGGGGACCACCACGGCTCCTCTCTTCTCGATAATCCATACATCCCTTATCAGTGTATGGACAACTATCTCTCGAGCACAGGTTTAGGTTCGGCCTCAATAGGGAAAAAAATGGAGCACCTAACAACGTATCTTCACAGACCAAGAACTATGAGATCGCCCCTTTCATTTCATTCTAGGGTGACGGAAGGATCGTACCATTCGAGCGTTTTTTTTCATGCTTTTCCTGGAGGTCTGGAGAAAGCTGCAATCAATAGGATTTTCCTAATCCTCCCTTACCGAAAGGAAGAACGTGAAATTCTTTTTCCTTTTCCTTTTCGCAGGGACCAGGAGATTGAATCTAGCCGTAAGAAGAATGCTTGGCTGATAAATAACTCACTTCTTGGTCTTCGACCCCCTCAGGCACCACTTCCAATTGAAAAACAAATTCTAGTCATTTATGCAGCTGTCACTGGATTCTGTGATCGAATGCCACTAGACAGAATTTTGTAATATGAGAGAGCCATTCCAAGTAGTATCAAACCAGAATTACTACAAGCACTTTTAGAAAAAGGTGGGTTAACTAACGAAAGAAAGATGGAACCAGATGCTTTCTTAAAAGAAAGCGCTTTGCCTTACCTATGATGCAGGGTAAAGTCCCATATCTTGTGTGAAATGGTAACAGAAATTTTAAGCATAGTAGGGGTTGCTTTTGTTCCATTGATCGTTCTAATAATGTTCCGTGCAGGACGACTTAGGGGCTTGACCCAAGAAAACATGGTAGAAAGACTAGGAGATCTATGTTTTAATACGATAAAGGACACCAATAAATTATGGAATAGCTTAGGTTGCATTAGGGTAAGAATTTCAATCTGCCCCTCGGCTTAACCATTCAAGAAGTTGGAAACCAACTCCATCAAGATTCCGAATCTTTGGAGCTACTTCTAATTATATTGAAAAATTGAACATTTTAGTGCCCTTTCTCAAGATTTTTGAATTGAATGATATCCTTGTGTGGTTTGTTTTCCTTTGACAGATGCCCCTTAAACCTCTATATAACTTTCTAAAGGTTAGCTAGTGTCATTGGCCTTCAGCTTCTTAGCCTTCAGATTCTTTTTCTTACGCTTCGGCTTGGGAGGGTGCTTGTACAGAGTAGGTTGGGGCACCTTTAATACCGTTGGGGATTCAGTAAGAGGGCGCACCACTTGACAAAGATATTAACTCTCTTTCCACCATGAAGTTTACCAAGTAGGCATCGATAGCATAATAACTCTCACTAACTTTCGATTTCCTTTTACCCCGACCTTTGTAATTGAACTGAACAGCTTCTTTACAACTTTCTTTATTGCTGGACATAATCACCGATTGAGCTCATATAGCAGAATTCAACTGTTCCACCAATGTAGATACCTTCACTACTGGTAAATCTCGAATACTGTTGAACACCAATCCAAGTACATGAATAATCAGAACCTCCAACGTATAGTGACCAAACGGATAAAGAACAATTAAATTCTCTATTGATAGGCGACTCTGTCAAGTTAGGGACTTATACAAACTTCTCTCATCGAACTTCATTGTAAGATCTTCAATATGCTTCTGTAATTCAATTAACTCTGTCTTGCTAAACCCAATTCCTTCTATTTTTCTTTTATCCTTTTCCCTATAGAGGAACATTAGA